>JAQZBX010039492.1:0-23014 GCA_029593785.1 Cabassous unicinctus
TTCACCAGGAAGAAATAACAATCATCGATGTACTTGCCCCTAACCAGGATGCCCCAAGACACATGAGCCAAATATTGACAAAACTGAAGGGAGAAATAGATACCTTCACAATAATTGTTGGAGACTTCAATACACTCCTCTCAGCATTGGATAGAACATCTGGGCAGAGGATCAATAAAGAAACATAGAGCTTGAATAATATGATAAATGTAGTAAACCTAATAGACATATAGAACATTGCACCTGAAAACAACAGTTTATACATTCTTTTCAAGTGCTCATGGATCCTTCTCTAGGATAGACCATATGTTGGGACACAAAGCAGATCTCAATAAATTCAACAAATCAAAATGATACAAAGCACTTTCTCTGATCATGATGGAATAAAGTTGGAAATCAACAAGAGGGGGAGAAAGGGAAAATTCACAAATACAAGGAGATTAAACAACACACTCTTAAATAATCAGTGGGTCAAAGAAGAAATTTCAAGAGAAATCAATAAATATCTCGAGACAGATGACAACAAAGACACAACATATCAGAACTTGTTGGATGCAGCAAAAGCAAGTTTGAGAGGGAAATTTATAGCCCCCAATGTTTACATTAAAAAAGAAGAAAGAGCTGAAATCAATGACCTAAGTACAGAGCTGGAGAAACTAGAAAAAGAACAGCAAACTAATCCAAAAGTAAGCAGAAGGAATGAAATAATGAAGATCAGAGCAGAAATAAATGAAATTGAGAACAAAAAACAATAGAAAGAATTAACAAAACCAAAACTTGGTTCTTTGAGAAGATTAAGAAAATCGACAAACCGTTAGCTAGACTGACAAAGAAAAAAAGAGAGAAGATGCAAATAAATGAAATAAAAAATGAAAACGGGGACATTACTACTGACCCCACAGAAATAAAAGAGATCATAAAAGGATATTATGAATAACTGTGCACCAGAAAACTAGACAACATAGATGAAATGGAAAAATTCTTAGAAACATATGAACAACCTACACTGACCCTAGAAGAAATAAAAGACCTCAAAAAACCAATCACAAGAAAAGAGCTTGAAACAGTCATCAAACCACTCCCCACAATGAAAAGCCCAGGACCAAATGGTTTCCCAGGTGAGTTCTACCAAGCATTGAAAGATTTAATACCAACCTTACTCAAGCTTTTCCAAAAATTGAACAAAAAAGATTGCTCTCCAACTTATTTTATGAAGCTAATATCAGCCTAATACCTAAGCCAGATAAAGATATTCCAAAAATAGAAAATTACATACCCAGTTCCCTAATGAATACAGATGCAAAAATTCTCAACAAAATACTTGCTTATTGAATCCAACAGCACATTAAATAATTATTCATCATGATCAAGAAGGTTTTATACCAGGCATGCAAGGGTGGTTCAACACAAGAAAATCAATTGGAATAATACACTACATTAATATATCAAAGGAAAAGCACATCATCCTATCGATCAACGCAGAGAAGGCATTTAATAAAATACAACATTCTTTCTTGATAAAAATATTACAAAAGATAGGAATTGAAGGAAACTTTCTCAACATGACAAAGGCCATATATGAAAAACCCATACCTAACATTGTACTAAATGTTGAAAGACTGAAATCTTTCCTTTTGAAATCAGGAACAAGACAAGGATGCCCATTGTCACCACTGTTGTTCAAAATAGTGCTAAATGTTCTAACTAGAGCAATTAGGCAAGAAAAAGAAATCAAAGACACCCAAATTGGAAAGAAAGAAGTAAAACTTGTGCTCTTCATAGATGATATGATACTATATCTAGAAAGTCCTGAAAAATCTACAACAAAGCTGCTAGAGTTAATAACGATTTCAGTAGAGTGTCAGGATACAAGATCAATACTCAAAAATCAGTGGTGTTTCTATACACTAATAATACACAAACTGTGGGGGAAATCAAGAAAAACATTCCATTTACAATAACAACTAAAAGAATTAAATATTTAGGAATAAACTTAACCAAGGATGTAAAGCATTTGTATTCAGAAAATTACAATGCATTGTTAAAAGAAATAAAAAAAGATCTAAATAATTGGAAGAACATTCCATGCTCATGGACTGGAAGTCTAAGTATCATTAAACTATCAATTCTTCCCAAATTGATATATAGATTCAATGCAATCCTGATAAAAATTCCACCAGCATTTTTAAAACAAATAGAAAACACAATTATCAAATTTATTTGGAAGGATAAGGCTTCCCAAATAGCCAGAAACATCTTAAAAAGGAAAACCAAATTTAGAGGACTCTCACTTCCAGACTTTAAATCATATTACCAAGCCACAGTGGTAAAAACAGCATGGTACTGGCATAAAGATAGACATATAGTCCAGTGGAACCAAATTGATGGTTCAGAAACAGATCCTCACATCTATGGTCAAGTGCTTTTTTGACAAGCCTGTCAAATCCACACAGCTCAGGCAGTACATTGTATTCAACAAATGGTGCTGTGAGAACTGGATATCCATAGACAAAAGAAAGAAAAGGGACACCCACCTCACACCTTATACAAAAATTAACTAAAAATGGATCAAAGACCTAAATATAAAAGAAGAAACATAAAGCTCCTAAAAGAAACTGTAGGAAAACTTCTTCAAGACCTGGTGGTAGGTGGTAGATTCTTAAACCTTACACTGAAAGCATAAGCAATGAAAGAAAACATGAATAAATGGGACTTCCTCAAACTTAAACACTTTTGTGATTCAAAGGACTTTGTCAAGAGGGTGAAAAGGTAGCCCATCAATGGGAGAAAATATTTGGAAACCACATATTCAATAAGGATTTGACATCCATTCTATATAAGAGATCATACAACTCAACAGTAAAAGAGCAAGCAATCCAATTAAAAATTGGGCAAAAGATTTAAATAGACATTTCTCCAAAGAGGAAATACCAAATGGCCAAAAAGCACGTGAAAAAATGTTCCATATCACTAGCTATTAGGGAAATGCAAATCAAAACAACAATGAGATATCATAGAATAGCCACTATTTAAAAAAAACAGAAAACAAGAAGTGCTGGAGAGGATGTGGGGAAATAGGAACACTCCTTCACTGCTGTTGGGATTGTAAAATGGTGTAGCCTCTGGAATGCAGTTTGGCGATTCCTCACGAAGCCAAATATAGAACTGATATATGATCCAGCAATTCCTCTACTAGGAATATATCCAGAAGAACAGAAAAATGTGACACAAAATGATATCTGCACACTGATGTTCATAACAGCATTATTCACAATTGCTAAAAGAAGGAAACAACCCAAGTGTCCATAACCAATGAATGGATAAGCAAAATGCAATATATTCATATGATGGAATACTAAGTTGCGGTAAGAAGAAATGAAACTGGGACACATATAACATGGATGAATTTTGAAGATGTTATGCTAAGTGAGGTAAGCCAGACACAAATGGACAAATATTGCATGCTCTTAGTAATATTAATAAGAATACATTAATACATGAACTAAATATGAAGAATAAACTCATGGGGTTAGAACCTAGATTATAGGTTATTAGGAGATAGGAGGAGTTCTGAGAAGAACTACTGATACTTAATTAACTTTACTGTATGTAGAAGTTTTAATTAACTTTACTGTAAAAGTGTGGAAATGGATGGAGTTGATGGCAGCACATTATAGTTAGTAGCAGCTGGTTTATAAATGGGAATGTGGCTGGAAAGGGTAGTCTAGGAATGTAAATGTCAATAGAAAGAAACCTAAAGAATAATCTAGGGACTGAATAAAACAATGAACCCAGAGGTGTATGAGAATTGTGGTTGATGGTACAGATGCAATGGTGTCCTTTTGTAAGCTAGAGCAGATGTACATCACAATTGCAGGGTGGCAGGAATGTGGAGAAGCATGGGAAAAATACAATTGGTGTGACCTATGGACTATGGTTAACAGCAATACTGTAATATTCATGCATCTGTGCCAGAGATATACTGTGTTAATAATGGGGAAGTATGGAAAAAGTGTGCCAAATGTATGCTATGGAACTTGGTTGATGGTAATAGCCTGATTATTTGTAATAAATATTCCACCACAATGTGGTGTGTTGGAATTCTCCACATGTGCATGATTGTTTTGTGAGTTCACAACTTCTGTAATAAAAATATATTTAAAAAATAATAATAGGGTGGGTTTGGGGAAAAATACACCAAATGTAAAATATGGGCTATAGTTAGGAGTAAGATGTTGACAATATTCTTCATCATTTGTAACAAATGTCTTACAACAATGCAAGGTGTTGGTGGTGGGTTGATGTATGGGACCCCTATATGCTGTTATGCACATTTGTTTTGTAAATTCACAACTTTTACTATACACTTATTGTTTATGTATGTTCATGTATGAATGATATACTTCAATAATTTTTTTAAAAAAATGTCAATAAAGTAAGGAAAAATCTATGGTTTTGGTCCTATAAAAACAAGTACAAAAAAGTGCAGGGATGGAGGGGTATAGAAATAGTATATGTATATGCTATTAATGTCAAGTTTGTATCAAATCAAATACAATTGATATATATTTTGGACATTATGTTTTAATCCCCAGATAACCACAAGGAAAATATATAAAAAATATATCCAATAGAAGTGACAAGAAACTTAGTATTGTACAAAACAAAAATATCAAATAAATATGAATGTGGCATTAATGCAAGAATTGAGGGACAGTAAAGGTATAAGACTTACAAAGACAAAGACAAATAGTAAAATAGAGAAGAAAGTCCTGCATTACCAGTACTGACTTAAATGTAAATAGAATAAACTGTCCAGTCAAAAACCAGAGTTTGGCAGAATGGGTAAAAAAGCATGACCCAACTATATGCTGTTTACAAGAGACTCACCTTCTATTCAAAGACATAAGTTGGTTGAAAGTGAAAGGAAGGAAAAAATATACCACACACGTAGTAACCAAAAGAGAGCTGGAGTGGCTATATGAATATCAGATAGAATAGACTTTAAATCATAAACTGTTATGAGAGATAAAATTGGTAATTAAATAATGATAAAGGGCTCAATTCAACAAGAAGATGGAACAATTATAAATAAATATATACTGAATGGAGAGCTCAAAATACATGAAGCAAATAATGACAGATTGTAAAGGAGAAATAGTACCTTAAGAATGAGAAACTTTATCCATCTCCCCTCCCTGCCTCCAGAATAACTAGAATCAGTTCTCAGCATAGTTTGAGAAAGGAAATCCCATCTCTGATCCAAGAGGAAATTACTTACTCACCGAAAAGAATTCACCTACTTGGCTGTGGGAGGCTGGATAATAACACACAACTACATGCAGTTCCTAATCCCTGTAACATGTGAATGTTACTTTATATGGAAAAGGGCGTTTCACATATGTGATTAAGTTATGGGCTTTGAGATGAGGGTGTTGTCCTGGATTATCAGGATGGACCCAATATAATCACAAGTATCCTTAGTTGAGAGAGGAAGATGGATATTTTACTGCAGAAGAGGAGAATACAAGTGACAATGGAAGGAGAGATTAGAGAGATGTGGTCATGGGCCAAGGAATGCTAACAGCCATCAGAAGCTGGAAGAGACAAAAAATGGATTCTCCTCCAGATCCTCCAGAAGGAACCAGCCATGCTGACATATTGAAGTTAGCCCTACAAGACTCATTTGGGATTTGGGTGTCCAGAACTATGAAAGAATAAATTTCTATTGTTTTAAGCCACTAAGTTTGTGGTAATTTGGTACAGCAGCACTAGGGACCACAAATGATGGCAAGAATTGACAATTCCCCCAGTTCTTGGAGGAGCACAGTTGGAGTGGGTTATGAAAACAAAGGGAATGGGGCATAAAAAGGCCAAAGAGGGCAAGTTAGTTGACAAAGGAGCACTTTTTTCAGACAGAAAATATTGCATTCTGACAAAGATGTCTGGAGCTGATCTGAATAAACTGCTGAGATGTCTCCTCAAAGCCTGGGGAGTAAATGAGGTGGAGGTGCCAGCATTGCCTTGGAGGAATATTGAGGAAGCAGCCAGATGGGTTAATTGGAGAAGTAGGAAATTTATGTGAGATTAGTAGCATCATCCTCTGATTATATTCCCTGGGAAGGTACAGAATAAATTCCTTTTACTAAGGAAGTAAAACATGCACTTGTGAGGGGGGAACCAGAATCTTTGAGAAATTAATGGCAGCAGTCCAGTGGTTTTCATTTGAATTTCTCTGATGACTAATGATGAACATCTTTCATGTACTTACAGGATATTTGTATATCTTCTTTTGTAAAGTGTCTGTTCAAATATTTTGCTCACATTTTAGTGGATTGTTTGTTTTCCTATTAAAGTTATAAAAGGAAAAAAAATAGTGGGAGATTTTAATGCAACACTTTCAATAATGGATAGAACATCCTGACAGAAAATCAATAAGGAAACAGACGACTTGAATGATCCTCTAAACCAAGCAGACCTAACACACATATATAGAACATTTAAGCCAACAACAAAATACACTTTCTTCTTAAGTGCACATGAATCATTCCCCAGGATAGACAATATCTTAGGTCACAAACAAGTTTCAATAAATTCAACAATATTGAAATCATACAATGCAACTTCTCTGGTCACAATGGAATGAAGCTAGAAATCAATAGCAGAGGAAGAAATGGAAAATTCACAAATATGTAGAAATTAAACAATGTACTTTTAAATAACCAATTGGTTAAGAGGAAATCACAAGGAAAATTAGTAAATATCTTGAGGCAAATGACAATAAAAATACAACATACCAAATGGTATGAGCTACAGCAAAGGCAGTGCTGAGAGGAAAATTTGTAGCCCTAAATGCTTACATTTAAAAAGAAGAAAGATTCCAAATAAGACACCTAACTTCAAAATGTGAACAAGTAGAAAAAGAAGAGCAAATTAAACCCAACGCAATCTGAAGGAAGGAATTAACAAAGTGAAGGTAAATGAAATAAAGAATAAAACCAAATAGAATCAATAAAACCAAGCATTTGTTCTTTGAAAAGATTGATAAAATTGACAAACATTTAGCTAGACCAATAAAGAAAAAAAGAGAGAGGACTCAAAACTAAAATCATAAAAGGTAACATTACTACTGACCCCACTGAAATAAAAAAGACTGTTTGAGTATACTGTGAACAACTGTACACCAATAAATTAGATAATCTAAATGAAATGTACAAATTCCTTGAAACTCACAAACAACTTACAATGACTCTAGAATAAAGAAAACCTCAACAGACACATTACAGGTAAAGAGATTGAATCAGTCATCAAAAAAATCCCCAAAAAGAAAAGCCTAGGTTTGACAGGGGAATTTTATCAAATATTACAAGAAGAATTAACACCAATCTTGCACAAATTCTTCCAAAAAATTTAAGAGGAGGGAAAACTTTCTAATTCATTCTACAAGGCCAACATCACCCTAATACCAAAGCCCGATAAAAATTCCACAAGGAAAGAAAATTATAGGCCAATAAATCTTAGGAATATAGATGAAAAAAATCTTTAAAAAATACTAGCAAACTGAATCCAACAGCACATTAAAAGAATTATACACCATGATCAAGTGGGATGTATCCCAAATATGCCAGGATGGTTCAACATAAGAAATACATCATATTAGCAGAATGAAAGGGAAAAAAACACATGATCATCTCAATTGATGCAAAAAAGGCATTTGACAAAATCCAGTGTTGCTTCTTGTTAGAAAAATAAGACTAGAAGGAAACTTTCTCAACATAATAAAAGGCCTATATGAACAATCCATAGTTAATATCATATTTACTGGTGGAAGACTGAAAGCTTTCCCTCTAAGATCAGGAACAAGACAAGGATGCCCCACTCTCATCACTGTTATTCAACATTATACTGGAAGATCTACCCAGAGCAATTAGGAAAGGAAAAGAAATAAAAGTTATCCAAACTGGAAAGGGAGAAGAAAAACTTTCCTATTTGCAGATGATATGATCCTATATACAGAAAATCTAGATAAATCCCCAACAAAGTTCCTGAGCTAATAAATGAATTCATTAAATAGTGGAGTACAAGACCAACATGCAAAATCAGTAGTGTTCCCATATACTAGTAATTAACAATCTGAATAGGAAATCAAGAAAAAAAATTTAGTTTTGCAACTAAAAGGATCAAATATCTAGGAATAAATTTAACCAAGGATTTAAAGGACTTGTACACAGAAAAGTACAAAACATTGCTAAAAGAAATCAAAGATCTAAATCAATAGAAGGAAATTCCATGTTCATGAATTGGAAGTCTAAATATTGCTAAGATGTCAATCTACTCAAAGTGATTCACAGATTCAACATAATCCAAATAAAAGTTTCAACAAATTTTGTTGTATCATTAAATTTAATGGGAGGGTAAGAGATTCTGAATAGCCAAATCCATTTTGAAAAAGAATGAAGTTTGAAGACTCACATTTCCTGATCTTAAAATGTATTACAAAGCCATAGTAATCAAACCATCATTTTACTGGCACAAGGACAGACATATAGACCAGTGGAACTAATTAAGAGTTCAGAAATAAACCCTGACATTTATGGCCAACTGATTTTTGACAAGGGGGCAAAGACCACCTAAATGGGAAAGAATAGTTGTTTTAACAAATTGTGCTGGGAAAACTTGATATCTATATGGTAAAGAAGGAAGGTGGACTCCTACTTCATACCACATACAACAGTCAACTCAAATTGTATCAAAGTATAACATACAGATCTACAAAACTCTAGGAAAAAATGTAGGGAAGCACTTTCAGGACCTTGTGTTAGGCAATGGTTTCTTAATCTTTATTGCCAAAGCACAAGCAACAAAAGAAAAAATAGATAAGTGGGACCTCATCAAAATGTAAATCTTTTGTGCATCAAGGGGCTTTATCATGAAAGTAAAATGACAACCTCCACAATGAAAGAAAATATTTGGAAACCACATATCTGCTAAAGGTTTATTATATAGAATATATAAAGAAATCCTGCAACTCTACAGCATAAAAACAAGCCAATTAAAACTTGGGCAAAAGACTTGAACAGACATTTCCCCAAAGAAGATATACAAATGTCCAAAGGAACATGAAAAGATGTTCAACATCATTAGCCATTAAGGTAATGTAAATCTAAACCTCAATGAAATACCATTTCATACACAATAGAACGACTACTACTATTAAAAAATGGAAAATTTAAATTGTTGGAGAGGATGTGACTGCTGGGGGAATGTAAAATGGGTGCAGCAACTGTGGAAAACAGTTGGGAAGTTCCACAGAAAGTAAGTATACAATTACAAAATGACCTGGCAATACAAATTCTAGGTATATACCCAAAGGAATTGAAAGCAAAGACTCAAACACATTGCAAACAATGTTCATAGCAACATTATTCACAATTGCCAAAAGGTGGAAGCAATCCTATTGTCTATCAAATGATGAACGGATAAACAAAATTCAGTATATACACACAATAAAATATTATTCAGCCATAAAAAGGAATGAAGTCCTGATACATGCAACAACATGGATGAAACTTGAGAACATCATGTTGAATGAAATAAGCCAGACACAAAAGGACAAATATTGTATGATCTCACTGATCTGAAAAAATTAGAATAAGCAAACTCATAGAATCACAATCTAGACTTCAGATTACCAGGGGACAGTGTGGGGATAGGGAATGAGAAGTTAAGGCTTAAAATGTACAGGGTTCCTATCTGAAATGATGGAAATGTTTTAGTAATGGATAGTGATGATGGTAGTACAACACTGTGAATGTAATTAACAGCACTGAATTATGTATTTGTTGTTAAAAGGGGAAATTTTAGGTTGCATATATGTTACTAGATTAGAAGTTAAAAAAATTCCTTGGAACTTCACAACATAAACAGTGAACCCTAAGTTAAATTATTGACTACAGTTAGTAGTACAATGATAATAATATGCATTCATCAATTATTACACAAGTACCACACCAATGCAAGTTGTTAACAATAGTCTGTTCTATGGGAACCCTGTATTTTATGCATGCATTTTCTACAACTTCTCTAATTAAAAAAAAAAACAATAAAGAGAGACTGATGGGGGAGAAACCCTCAATTGATGCAAAAATGAACAATAAAGTGAGGAAAAAATAATCAAACAGATAAAAAAAAGGGGGGCTAATTGAAAGAACATAATAAGATGTAGGAATAAATAAAAATATATTAGCAATCACAATAAACACAAGTGGTCTAACCTCTGCAGTTAAAGGACACAGACATTTCAAACCAGTAAAAGTAAAATAATAAAATAAAATAAAATAATTCCAACAACATGTGGTTTACAATAGACACTTACAAAATATAAAGACACAAATAACTTAATATGAAATGATGCAAGTATTATCGCAAATAAAATTTTTGTAACTATATAAAGACACAATATATCCAGAGGAAGATAGTCATTTATATAATATTCAGAAACTAGTAAGAATGAAATAACATATTTGAGGGATGCATACAGATTATTAACAATTACATAGAAAAACGAATGAACCATAAATTTGGTTCATAAATTCATACCCTCTGGAGGATAGGAATTGTGGTGAGATAATAGAGAAGCACAGGCTGACTGTTTAATATTCTAGCAATGTTGTATTTATTAATCCAATTGATAATAATTATAGAATTATTTAGTTATTAATTATTAAAATTTATACATACAAGTGTTTATTTATGTATGATATACTTCACAATTTTTAAACAAGCATTTCATCCACACATCTCTATGTCAGAGGATTTAAAACACAGGGTTTTCAATAATTTGCGCTTCATGCACTTTTTCAAACCCTGATCCTGTATCTCGGGTCCATCTGACTTGAGGGAGATAGTCTTAAATTTATTTTTAAATGCATGCATACTGTATAATTACATTAATATGAAGTTCAAGAATAGTCCAAATATATTTTAGATATAAAATCAGAATAGTGGTTGTGATTGAGAAGGGAGAGCACAGAGTGAGACTGCCAGGAAGGGAGCATTAGAGAATATCCTAGAGTGAGAAACATTATGTATTTTCATGGTGGTGTTGATTAAAAGGGCATATACATTTGTCAAAACTCATAAAGCTGTATGTTTAAGTTCCGTGCATTTTCATACATAATTATACCTCAATAATATAGGGGGAAGGGTGACTGAGAAATGTATATATGAAAACAAACATAACCCAACACCCCAATTTACAAACTCTCTGTGTCTATGTAAATGCTCCATACTGCAAACCCTGGAGTACACCTTCTGGCATGTAATCAAAAATAGGATCACTCTGACAATCCTGATATACTACTGAATTTCTCTGCCTTACTCAACATTTCATTGTATTACTTCTTTTAAAATCAGCACAGGTCCAAGAAATATCAAGAAGATATGTTCCACTGTGTTTTACTGCTGGCATTTGAAATACTACTGGCTTGCCAGAACGTGCCTTGACCTTGTATAGACTGTTTACAGTTGATTCGGGGTATACCACGAGCTCACTCTCTCATAATCTTCTGGTAAATTGAGAGTGGACTGTGGTTGTCTCATTTCATCCATCTCCTCATCTTTCCTAAAGAATTTACATAAAATCCTATAGATTTTCACTTCATAAAATTATGCTTTCACTTCTCTTTACACACGTTTACCCCCACCCTCTGCCAGGTCACTTTAGTCCAATGACCCAGAATATGTCTTTTATTTTCTTTCATTTATTTTCATCATATGATTTTCAACTTGAATTTAACATGTTGTCAAGAAACCTTTTTCATTTACCTGGCAGGAGTTAAAAGATTCCTTAGTGTGTACTGTTACCATTCTTGGTTTCACTGAAATTAATATGGTTTTATTAATATTGAACACATCAAGGCTTAGAATATTTCTCTTTTAAAGAAAAATAATTTAAAAGACTAGAGCTATACTATTTTGTAAAGAAAAGAGGAAATTTCAGCAATACCCAAAAGAATATTAAGATATTAAAAATATACTGGACTTCAAAGAAACCATATATAGTGAATAAGATTCAGATAATTACAAGGAAGCATAATTCTGTAAACAGCAGGAGAATGGAAAGTGTGTGAGGGGGGGAGTAGAGGATGGGGCTGAATAGCTGATAGAAATTTAGTGAGTGGCTTGTAAGGTATATATATTAGGGAGGATTTCGAGATCCATCTCTCCTTTGATTGTAGCAACATAAAATCTGCATGAGTTCTGGTTTATATACTGAAGAGACTCTACAAGAACTCAGGCTGGGTTAGTAAGTGTCAACTTCCTGGGACTATGAAATAAACTAGAAATAATTTGCTACCAAGCTTCCTGAATATGGAGTGGTTTTAATAAGATCTTTTGATGAGTGAATGAATCAGAAAATAGAGGGCTAAATTTTCCATACATTTCGAACATTTTTACAGTGATGGCAAGGTCAAAATATTAGGATCATAATTTGAGAACCATCAATATTCTTTAGGCAAAGATTATTTAAACCAAGTCATTGTCAGGTACTAAAACAAAATGAATCACACTAATCCAAATGCAGTTCAAGGGCCTAGAACTCACATTTGAGAAGGGAAAATTGGGTTGCACTGTTGTATACATTATGCAAACGCATAGATCTGCAGTCTCATTCTAAGATTAATTGTGAGGTGTGTAGAAAATCATGTCTACTAATAATCAATATGCAAATTATTTTTAAATTAAATTAGATCATTTTAAAGTTCTTTTTATAAACCATCTTATACTTTTTTGATTAAATAAAATCGTGTCACAAGGAACATTGGCTATTTACAAATAACTGGAAGACTCTATCTCTCCTAAAGCTGTATGCTGTTAATTGTTGCTGTGATCACAATTTACTAACTTGAACACTTTTTTTCTTTGAGTCTCGAAATAAGCATTTATCCAGAGCTTATATCAGAAAGACTTAAATCATTACATAATTATATGCAATGTGTTTATAATACATTATATTAATATTTATATATTAATATTTATTCATACATCCAAGCATATTGAGTACTCAACATGTTTCATGCACTGTTGTAGGCACTGGGCATGCAGTAGTAAACAAAAGAGACAGGTTCCTGCTTTCATGGGGCTGAAACTCTAGTCTACTGGAGTTTTCAGAATAAATTCACATTCATTGTTTTATTGACAAAATATTAACATGGCTAGACAACTTCCATTTCTGGAAAAGATAGTAACAGGGAACAAATTAGTTTCCTCCCTCAGGAACAAAAAAAAACAGACAAAAATATGAAACAATGGTTTTCATTAGGAGAATAAACACACACACACATAGATAATATCCTCCTTCCTCTTTATTTGTCTATGTATTTACTTCTACCTGATAATGCTGCCACCAAAGCAGGATACCTCAGAGTCATCTTTGGTTTTTATAAAAAGCCAACCTTATAAGCACTCAAGTTCTGAGTCTACTTGCTTCTTTCTTATGATATCTTTTAAAACCTTTATTTTATTTGCAATCCTCATTGCACTTAAATGTAAGTAGCTTTTGTTTTCCCTCACTGGACCAAAGCAAAAGCTGACAAATTCATGTGCTTGCCTTTAATTTTTCTTTGCTTCATCCCTCTGTACCCAACAGCTAGCATAATATTTTTAAAGTAGCATTTTAATTTGGTCATTCCCTTGCTTACAAATGTTCTGTGGCTTTTCCCAAGTATGAGTAAAATATAAATTTTTCTCTAATTCAAAAATTATATGACTCAAGACTATTTTTGGATTCATGAAGGAAGCTAAATAAATAATATCCCTTTTTTGCTCAAGTTTGCAATAACTTTCATTAATCCAACAAATATTTATTGAGCACCTACTATATTTCAGGCATTTTCCTAGACACCAGACACAGCCCAAACAAATCACTGCAAACCTTTCTGCCTTTGCAGGTCTTACAATTTACAGAAAGAAGGTAAATAATAATTTTTAAAAATTGTTTGAAAAATATAGTAAGTTAGATGATGGTAAGAGAAAAAAAGGAAAGGTGGATTGATAAAAAAAATGAAGAAATAAAAGAATGGACAAATGGAAGGCAAACAGCACTTTTATTCCTAATGAAGGCTGGATAGCAAGATATTGCTAATTGTGTGCATGAATAAACATCATAATCTAGACTCTTTTGATTGTCATAATGTCAAGACTCATCTGTCCAATTTCGTGTGAGTGCTGGTCTGTGGGAATACTTCCCTGTAGGAGTGGGGGGTAAGAAGTGGAGGGAGGACTCATGTGCCTGCTGGAAGACTCACATCCAAGAGGAGAAAGAGAAGACCTCATCTCAGCACATCCTACATATTTCTCCCAAATTTCATAAGCAGATTAATCACTCTGTGTCTTCTGAGGAAAAGTAAGTGAGAGGATGGAGAAAGTCCAAAAGTATCACACTAATGAAGATCCCTCCAGTAAGGAAGACAGAGAATCAAGAGTAGAGAAAAAGCATTTGCCTCTTAACATCCCCCAACCTTTGCTCTTTTAACTTGTCTTCAAAATAAGCAATAAGTCCTGTGGTTACCTTCAGGGGAGGAGACCAAGAATCTGGCAGGACAATTAAGTTCTCATGTTCTGCAAACTGCTCTCCAAACACCAATAACTGATCTTTCAAGTAGCCTACTGGAACCACTAGTGGATTGAACAGATTTTGCCCCAGAAATTAGGTCAGAACAGAACATTAAATAAATCAACTCAAGACCATTCTTTATCTAAATCTCAATCTCTAGTATACTTCCTATTTCAAATCATGTCTAACCACTTCATCTAATGCACCATTTCCGAAACGCTTAAAGGACAAGCCTAAAATAAAGACACTCCAATAATAATATGACAAACACAAAGATACTCCAATACAAATAAACTCTCCCAAACCTCTAACAAACTCCTGGAGAGATGTTGACGTTCAAAGATTAAATTTCCTCATGTTAGTCCATGGATGTTAAGGTCCAAGGGAATGGTCGTATATGTCTTAGTTTCCTAGGATTGCCATAAAAAAGCACCACAAACTGGATGCTTTAAAACAACAAAAATTTATTAACTCACAGTTCTGGGGGCTAGAAGTTCGAATTCAAGGGGCTGAAAGGCCATGTTTCCTCTGAAGTATATATGGAAGAATCCGTCCTATGCCTCAATTTTGGCTTCTGGTGGTGATTTCTTTGACTTGTCATAACTCTGCCTCCATCGTCACATGGTCATCTTCTCTGCCTCTTCACAAGGTGTTCTCCTCTCCTGTGTCTTTCTCTCTGTGTCCAAATTTCTTCTCCTTAGAAGTACACCATTCATTTTGGAATAAGGGCCCCCCATACTCCAGTAGGAGCTCATTTTAACTTAGCAAATTCCATTTGCAATGATCCTATTTCCAAATAAGGACAAATTCACAGGTACCATTGTTTAGAAAGTCAACATATACTTTGGGGAGACACAACTCAGCACATAAAAATATGCAAGCAAATTATTTGACTCTTGTGAGGTAAAAGCTGGAAGTCTAAAATTCTTAAGTGAAATTCATTTGTAAAAATCATTATCTTCATTATCTTTTCCTGTTCTATGTCTGTGAGAGATTTTATCAGTGTTGGTTAGAATCAGAATATCTCCAGCTGCTACTTTCTGTGCTTTCTATGACTGGAATAAATTTAATCTTCCAATATCTCATAAGTTATATTAAATCAAAACTGGGTCTTCCAGAATCCCTTCTTTTTTTAGAGACCAACTGATAATAGGGCACAAAAATAAGCAGAATATAGACCTCTCAATGACTAAATTTCAAAAATAAAAAATTTGCTGTCAAAATTATGTTCCCTGAATTAGATGCTTATGGTTGTCAAAGACCATTGCAGAGACATGGTGGCATTCCATGAAGCAAGCATCTGGAGAAATTCGTCTTGGCTTTTAACTTGCCTGGATGCTTGTCAGCCTAAGCCAGTTGTCCAGAATTCGTGACTTGTGAATTTAGATGAATTTATTGTGGTTAATTTTACCACTGTGAATTTACCACATCAGGCACTAAAAATTGACCTATGCATACTGTCTTCACTCTCATCAGGTGATATTTTTGACATGGCTGCCTTCTTCCAAAGTTTGGAAATTGGCAATGGTGGCAGCCTCATTTCAAAGAATTTGTGTTCCTACCTGCCATACAAAAAAATTGTTAACTTCTGTATCATTTTTGAGTCCTGTGTTCCTGACATACAGGCACTGAATTTAGTGAAGAGGGCACAGTTTTTTTGAGAACAGGCATTTCAGCACTATGTTAGAATATCTCTTTAAACTGCATTTTGCTATGGAATTGTTTAGACCCAAGACTTCTGTCTTTTAGAGACGGTTTCCCCCGTATATGTAATTAACCAATCTAGAGCCAACTTAACATGGTGTAGCCCTCCATATAAATACACAGTAAAATTTGTGACAGTTAATCAAGAGCTGAGTACCTGGTGTAAGAGTTTACAATAGAATTTCTCTAATCATCTGGAATTCAACTGAATCACAATTTAAGTAGTGTCATACAGTTTTGTACCCTCTACGGCTTGAAGGACCTATATACAGAAGCATATGCGTCTACTATGCTCAAATCTTTTCTTAGTCACTTTGCAAGTAATCTGAAGTCACTCAGCCACAGTCTGCAATATGAGGCTCCCCATGCTGGTCAATGCCAAGGCCTAAGGCATCTACTTGGGGGAACAGCATCTGCTGACTATACCTCTGTGGCCCTCACATGATTGCTAAAACCCCAGAGGTCTCAGAGCCTTTCCTGATTTTTGTGTCTCTGTTGAGGCCTCAGCACTTAGTATGCTACTTGTTTGAATTTTCCCTCATTTATGCTCCAATCTTTACAGCCAATGCCACTTGCCTGGGGACAAAGGCACAGTAAGCTTTAGTCATCCACCAATGCTAAATGATGAGTAATTGACTTATAAATTTTTGCATAAGTCCTATAATTGAAAGCCAACAGCATAACTGGAAAAACCCACCTGGCATAATAAGCCTCGGAAAAGGCCAAGATCCAGAAATTCCCTCCACAATCATACCAGGTCCAAGGCAAAAGCCTTATGCCCTAGACTCAAGAGAAATCTTAGTAACTCTCCATTTCAATGTGCTCTATCTCAGTAAGGTTCTATCTCAGAAGAGTAAAATATTTTGGTAGCAGATTATCATTCCCCTGAACCTCAACGCCCTTGTGCCAACATGAGGAAATTTAGTCTACTCTTTTATAGACTACTGTACTCTTTCATATTATTTCTCAGTGTTCTCAGCCCATCCTGCAAATGTTGATGCTTTTTAGATTATAACTCCCAAAATCCAGGCTTTGAAGAGAACACTGTCTAAAAAAACAACCTCCAAAAGTAAGACAATAAATTCCTGTTAAGTCAAACAGTTGTGTTGTTTGTCATAGCAGCCCCAGAAACCTGAAACACTCACCTAAAATCCAAGTTTATTATCAAGTAGCCTTAACAAATATGGGCTCTCTCAACCTACTTCCCACTCTAATAGAGAACCCTGCCTTTCCTCTGGTGTATTTACACTTATTCTGGAAGGGGAATCAAAAGCAGAAACACAAAGCTAATAAAAACAAAGTGTATGCCGGATTTTGGGCTTTAACACATTTGAAGCCTTCACTTCACACCACCTTTGGAACTGAGGATGGAGCGAGTTTCTCCACAATGGTATGGGCTGATTTGTTTGTGATCAACATCACAAAGTTAAGGAATAGATTCAATGTAGGCAAATAAACATACTTTTTCTATAACTGTTGGTCTGTCTCCTCCAAATTATCTTAACTGCATTCCTCATATTCCCTCCTCATAGCATTACCACAATAGCTCACATATGGTTATGCCCAATGGATTCTTCTTTGTCCAGTCTGATGGGAAGGAAGCATCCTTATTATAGATAAGAAATAGGAAGGAACTGAGTGGTGAAGTGTAAATATTATAATGCTGGCAGAAACTGACTTGTTATCTTGGATTTCATGATGGCCATGCTGGGCACAATCAAAAAAAATATATGTAAAGCTTTAAAAATGATGTGGTTCAGTCACACAGAGGTGCTATGGACCACAAAACACAACCCATGCAACCTAAAAGAATTTCAACATACATCAACTCCTTTACTTACATTTGTCAAATATTATGAAGGAATCATAACCCCTAGAACTACTTCTTATATCCCCTTTGTTTTCCTCTGCTGTCCATAAGTACAAAGCCTTTATGTAATTTGCCACTCTCTTGTCTCTTCCATCATATTAAACGAACATGCTTCTCCTTACAGCAGCCTGTGGGACTGTTAATCTTTCTCTTCCTATGCAACCCTTTACAAATGAAATTTCTGAGCCAAAGAGAAGGACAGAAGGGCTGCACATTATTTTACATTAATATTTTTGTCCTCTTCACACATAATTAAAGAGGGATTGAATTGCAAGAAATGTGAATCACTAAAAAATTATTTCAGCTCTCCCTGTTCATCAGTAAGACTTATACCAAAGTACTGAAAGCAATTGAAACTTATGAACCACCTTACATACTATCACACAAATATTGCCAAATGAGCATGATGTTACACTGGTGAGGGTAATCTAATTGTAATACTCATACCCATATTTCTATAACCACAATTGTTTTCTCTCATAATGACAACACAATGCTGGTGATGGTGCAAAGAGCAAACAGAGGGAAAGGAACTCTCATATATAGTTGTGAGAGTATATGAGACTGTTTCTTAGTTAGAGCCTTGAAATGCTCATAGCTTTAACTACAATACATGCACTTCTCTGAGTCTAACTTAAGGAAAAAATATACAATGAAGAAAAGACAAGTCTGAACTAATTTTTCTCAATACCATTTGTAAGTATAAATTATTTGAAATAATACAAATATACAATAAATAGGTAGTGATTAAATAAATTATAGATGATTTATGGAATAGAAAAGACCTTGGTTATTAAAAATGGTCTTTACAACCACATTGAGAATGACATAGCAGGGAGAAGTAAATAGCCTGACTTCTTGATGATATTGTTGAGCTCTTGACCCACCAGTTTTTTTCATAAAACAAATCCAATAATGTATTAGAATAATAGCACATTATGACTGATGAGTTTACCCAGGAATTTAAGGAATTTTCAGCATTTAAAAAAATGTATTTATGAAATTCTTTAGATTAACAGAGTAAGGGAGAAATGAGCATATGATCATCCTCTAACATTCCAAATCTATAAATAATTATTCAAAGTCTCTATTTCTGAATAAAAATCATTTAATATGCTACAAAGAGAAATGATAAACATGCTGGCAGCAAATAGAAATTTGGAATAAAGCTTTCAGGAATAATCCTCAAAACTGTTTTTAACATCACCATCTAAATTCAATAATGCAAGAAAAATAATTGGATTCTAAAATTTGACCAAGCTGAGATAAAACTGGCAATTTCAGGTGATATGATTTTCATCCAGAAAATCCTCGTCAATCCTCTGAAGAAAAGATGAAGATGATTTAGGAAGCAGAGCAAGGTGGCTTAGATAAAAAAATATTAACTACTGGGAAGCGGATGTGGCTCAAGCATTTGGGTGCCCGCCTACCACATGGAAGGTCCTGGGTTTGGTTCCTGGTGCCTCCTAAAGAAGACAAGCAAGAGAACGAGCTGATGTGACAGGCTGGGGCGGCAAGCTTATGCAACAAGATTACGCAAGGAGATGTCACAGTGAGGAGACACAATGGAAGACAACAGGGAGCAGAAGTTGCTCAAGTGATTGGGTGCCTGCCTCCCACATAAGAGGTCCTGGATTTGGTTCCTGGTGCCGCCTAAAAAAAAAAAAAAGACGAGCAGATACAGACAACATACAATGAACAGACACAGAGAGAGCAGACAGCACAAACAACGAGGGGCTGGGAGAAATAAAAAAATATGTTAACAACAACACAACACCAACAATAATCCATTAGTCATACCAGGAAATGAGTGTGTGAACATGTTGGGGTCGGGGGGGGGCAGTGAATACCATTCCCAAAAACAATGAAACTAGAATAAATATGTTTGCCTACAAGAAGAAATGTTTAAGGTCTATATAAAAAAAATAAGTATCTGAAAGAAAAATACAGACATATCATGTCCCACAAAGGGAAGAATCAGTAATGTAAGGATATCAATTCTCTCCCAAATTAACTTTTAAATTAAATGCCTTACCAATCAAAATCCCAGTGGGAAATTGAAACATTGATTCTACAGTTCAACTAGAAAAAAATGCAAAAACAGTTAGGAATTTTTTGAAAAAGTAATATTAATTATGCTGAATATAAAAAGGAATATATAACCATAGTAAGTGATTATCTCTGGGTGGCAGGAGAATAAGTGAGTTTTAGTTTCTTAAACAGATTTAATTTTTCTGCAGTAGACACTTGTAACTTTTGTTTTCAATTAAAATGATATTAATAGAAACCCAAGGTAATTAAATATCTTTATTTTCTAAAATATAAAGGTAAAATAAAGATTCATCAAAAAAATGGTTAATGTAATCACAAAATATGAATTGTTAATATAAAAGATTTGAAGCATGAAAATTAGCTACTATAGTTAGAGCACCTTCTTTGTGTCAGACATGCTCCTATGTTTAATACAATACTTTCAACAAGATAGTGATGTTGATTTTTTTTTCTTATAGAAGAAAATGATAGCTCTTCCTGTTAAAAATGATTTCAAGTTTATAAAAAATTATATAAAAATTCATCCAGATTAATGAATAGTTAGTACTCTCTTTGACATGTGGCATTTTATCTAGAATGATTCTCAATTTTTTCACTTTTTTAAAAATTCTGCAAGCATTTCATGTTTGGACAAATTGTATAAATCAAATTAAATCAAGAAATTAATTCCAAATGATGTCATATATAATAAGAAAGCTGACTCATATAATTTAAATCCTACTCCTGATTTCCATTACAATTAAACTTTAACCTAATTATATATTCACAAAACATTTTGGTACAACACTTTGCATTACCAAGCATTTCAAAATAAATTATATTGTTATGTAGATAGAAATAAAAATGAAATATTCTCTTCAATCACCTTAACCACAATGATAGAAACAAATGGGCCAAAAAAGAGTATTTCATTATATGGAGACAAGAAATAAGATATTTTTAAAAGGAACAAAGTCAGAAAACATAGAGAGAGAGAGAATTATAAATCTGTGGTTATTAAAGATATAGTAGATTAATATAATAAACATAAACTGAACCTGAAATAAACTTGGACAATGGGATGTGCATAATGGACAAGAAACATCGAACTATTCAGATAGTTAAGGCTAATCTATTTATTTTGTCCTAATTACATCTCAATCTGACCTCAAGGTCTGGGCAGGCTCCCTTGACAAGCTATTACATTCCTTTTCAGATATTCCAAAGGGCATCATGGAACTCCGAAAACAACAGAGAAGAATGTCAATATCACGAAGCAATAGAATCCGTCATAGCTGAATCATGTAACAAGGTTTAGGCAGCACACTGCTGACAAGGATGTAAAACTAGGCAGCTAGCAGGATCAGATGCTCAAGCTAAATATCCCTAGATTTCATCCAAAGGTCTCAGGAGAAGATGAGTACATCCCAGGTCTCCTGAAGACTAGTCCAGAGCCAAAGCTGTGTAATGCAGAAGCTACAAATATATTTAATCCACAACATAAAACTAAAGAAAAGGAACATAAAGTGGAGGCCAGAGAATCCCTCCCATTTTCTAAACACTTAGGATTTTTTTGCTTTCATACTCTTTGGCATTATATGAGCACCATGATTAAAAAACACCATGTTTTTGGTTTCACTTGTTTTGTTTTATGCTCCATGGTTTTATTAGGGCAGCACAATAAAGCAGGTGAGAACTCATAACTTCTTTAGTCACCAATCATGAGACTCTTGTCTGAGAAACTGCAAATAAACCATTTGTTTAGGTTATACAGTTCCTAGTTAACAAAGTTTTGGGTTATTACTGTTGGGAGTGGGGGATACATAAAATATAAAAATTGTTTATTTATTCAAACATTCAATCACTCATTTCTTCATTAATTCCACAAGTATTTATCAAACACCTAGAAACACACTGGAGAATAAGAACATAATATTCCTCCTCACAGAGGATATAGAGGCAATTCCCAAGAGTAAGTAAGCAATTACAATTAAATAACGATAATTGCAATGGCAGGAGATCACCAACCCCTGCTTTGGTAAGGATTTCTAGAGGAAGCGATGAGAACTGTAAAACCTGTGATCTGCATCAGCCAAGTAAAATGTGTTTTGGGGTGTAATAGGGGTTAAGAGGGGGAAGAAGGGACATGTCGGGAGAGGAGTTGGAGGCTGGGCAATGGGCACATCTAAAATGCCAGAGGCTGGACAGGGTGTAGCATGTTTTTGGGACCAAAATTCTTCAATCTGGCTGGATCTCAGAGTTTAACACGAATGGGCAGAGCTCAGTCTAAAAGAGGAAAATAAGGCTCAGATGCAAAGGGGCCTGTGCACCCCTTTAGGAGTTTGGCCTTTTCCTTGAGATCATTGAGAATCCATGGAGAGGTTGAAAGTTGAAGAGCGCTATGGTCCAATACACATATTAAAGCAATTCTTCTGGCTGCAGCAGGATAAACCAGCATAAAGGAGGCAAGGCTGAAGTAACTGTAGATGAGGATTGCTGCTCAGTCCCTACTGGGGTAGCTAGAATTGGCAGTTAATGGGGGGGGGCGAAATAAGAAATAATCATTGTACTATTTTTCTATCAATATTTAAAGACTGAATTATTTCCCTGCCTGGTTAATTACCAGCTATTTAGTGAGCTTCCAACTAGTTTCCCCCACATCCATCCACTCTTGCCACTCTTCTTTCCATTCTAAAGACAGAACTTACATTTTTAAAATCAAAAGGAGATTGCATTATTCCTTCACTTAAAATTCTTCACTGCCATCACATTACTCTTAGGGTAAAGATGAA
>JAQZBX010039493.1:0-23002 GCA_029593785.1 Cabassous unicinctus
AAGTTATTTGTGCTTGCTGTCTGTTCTCTGTGTCCATTTGTTGTGCGCTCTATCTGCTTGTGTTCTCTTCAGGAGACACCGGGAACCGAACCTGGGACCTCCCAGGTTCCCACATGGACCTCCCATGTGGGGGGAAAGAGGTGCTCAATCACTTGAGCCACCTCAGCTCCCTGGTTTGTTGTGTCTCTCATCATCTCTCCTCTTTGTGTCTCTTTGTTGCATCATCTTGTTGCATCATATTGTTGCCCCAGCTTGCTCTCTTGCTCATCTTCTCCAGGAGGCATCAGGAATTGAACCTAGGACCTTCCATGTTGTAGGCTGGAGCTCAGTTGTTTGAGCCACATCTGCTTCCCCCTTTGCTTTTAAATTGGGTTGTTTGTCTTTTTGTTGTTGGGTTGTAGGAGTTGTTTATGTATTTTGAATACTAAACCCTTATCAAAATATTTTCTTTTCTGTAAGTGTTCTTTTTTACTTTCTTGATAAAGTCCTTTGATGCACAAAAGTTTTTAATTTTGATGAAGTCCCATTTATCTATTATTCCTTCTGATACTTCTGCTTTTCATAGGAAGCCTAACATATGGTTCTGCAGATGCTTCCCTATGTTTTGTTCTAGAAGTTTCATAGTTTTAGTTCTTATATTTAGGTCTTTGATCCCTTTTATGTTAGTTTTTGTATATGGTGTGAGGTGGGAGTCCCCTTCATTCTTTTGTATAGGCTATCCAGTTTTCCCAGCACCTCTCGTTGAAGACTGTTCTTTCCCCCTGAGTGGACTTGATACTCTTCTCAACAATCAGTTGGCCATAGGTGTGAGGGTTGATTTCTGAGTTCTAATTTGATTAGATTGGTCTGTGTCTGACCTTGTGCCAGTACCACAGTGTTTTGATTACTGTAGCTTTGTAATAGGTTTCAAAATCAGGAAGTGTGAGTCCCCCAACTTTTTTGTTTTCAAGATGGCTTTGGCTATTTGGAGTACCTTACACTATATATATATCTAATTTATATATATATATTTATATAATTTTTTAATTAGAGAAGTTGAGGGTTTACAAAGCAATCATGCATAAAATACAGGATTCCCATTTGCCACCCTATTCTTAACACCCTGCATTCGTGTGGAATATTTGTTACAATTGATGATTGCTCATTTTTATAATTGTACTATTAACTATAGTAATTTAGGATTCACTGTGTAGTGTACTTCCATGGGTTTTTAAAAAATTTTATTCCGTTACCATATATAGTCTAACATTACCTCCTCTAATCACATTCAGACATATATTTCAGTGCTGTTAATCATGTTCACAATGTTGTGCCACCATCTATTACCAAAACATTTCCATCATTCCAAGTAGGAGCCCTGTACATTTTGAGCACCACTTCCCATTCCCTATCCCTACCCCCAAACTCTGGTAACCTTTGTTGTAGATTCTGACTCTATGAGTTTGCTTTTTCTAATTATTTAAATCAGTGACATCACACAGTATTTGTCTTTTTGACTTATTTCACTCAACATTGTGTTTTCAAGGTTCATCCATGTTGTCTCATGAATCAGGACTTCATTCTTTTTCAGGGCTGAATAATACTCTTGTATATATAATCCACATTTTATTTAACCATTGATGGATTGATGTACACTTGGGTTGCTTCCATCATCTGGAAATTGTGAATAATACCACTATGAACACTAGTATGCAAATAATTTGTTCAAGTCCCTGCTTTCGATTTTTTGGGTATATACTTAGCAGTGGAATTGCTGGGTCATATGGTAGTTTATACTTAGCTTTCTGAGGAACCATCAAACTGTCTTCCACAGTGGCTGCACTATTTTACATTGCCACCAGCAATGAATGAGTGTTCCTATTTCTCTACATCCTCTCCACTTGTTATTTTCCATTTTTAAAATAGCAGCCATTCAAATGGGTGTAAAATGGTATCTCATTTTGATTTTGATTTGCATTTTCTTTATAGGTAATCATGTTGAGCATCTTTTCATGTGCTTTCTGGCCATTTGTATATATTTTTGGGGGTATCTATTCAAGCCTTTTGCACATTTTTAATTGGGTTGTTTGTCTTTTTGTTAAGTTGAAAAATTTCCTTTATATTCTGGATTTTAAACCATTATTGGATATGTGGTTTCCCAATATTTTCTCTGACTGTGTAGGTAGGGGTCCTCATTTTTTTTTTTGCAGATGGAGATCCAGTTTTTCCAGAACCATTTGTTTCAGAGACTAATTTTTCGCAATTGAATGGTCTTTGCCCCTTGTCAAAAATCAGTTGGCCCTAAATGTGAGGATTGATTTCTGAGCTCTCAATTCTATTCCATTGGTCTGTCTGTCTGTCCTTGTGCTAGTACCAAGCTGTTTTGATTACTGTGGCTTTGTAATAAGTTTTAAGATTGGTGAATAGGAGTCCTCCAACTTCATTCTTTTTTCAAGATGGTTTTTTAGCTATCCAGGGGCCCCTTACCCTTGCATATAAATTCGATGCTTGGCTTTTCCATTTCTGCAAAGAAAGTTGTTGGGAGTTCGATTGGGATTATGTTAAATCTATAAATTGCTTTGAGTAGAATTGACATCTTAACAATATTTAGTCTTCCAATCCATGAGCATGAATGTCCATCCATTTGTTCAGGTTGTCTTTGATTTCTTTTAGCAATATTTTCTACTTTTCTGTGTCCAAGTCCTTTACATCCTTGGTTAGATTTATTCTTAGATGTTTGATTCTTTTAGTTGCTATTGTGAGTAGTATATATTTTTCTTGATTTCTTCTTCTGATTGTTCATTGCTTATGCATATGAACACTGCTGATTTTGGATGTTGATCCTGTACCCTGCCACTTTGCTGAATTCATTTATTAGTTCTAGGAGCTTTTTTTGTGGATTTTTCAGGATTTTCTGCATACAGGATTATATTATGTGCAAATAGGGCAAGTTTTACTTTTTCCTTTACAATTTGGATGACTTTTATTGCTTTTTTCTTGCTTTCAGGTGAAAGCTTTCAGTCTTTCACCACTAAGTAGAATGTTAGCTGTGGGCTCTTCATATATGCCCTTTATCATGTTGAGGAAACTTCCTTCTATTTCTAGTGTTCTAAGTGTTTTTATCAAGAAGTCATGCTGGATTTTCTCAAATGCGTTTTCTGCATCAATTGAAAAGATCATGTGATTTTTTCCCCTTCATTCTGTTAATATGTATTACATTAATTGATTTTATGTTGAAACTACCTTGCATACCAGAATTAAACCATGGTGTTTAATTCTTTTAATATACTGTTGGATTCAGTTTGCTAGTATGTTTTTGAGGATGTTTGTATCTATATTCATAAGAAATGTTGGTCTGTAGTTTTCTTTTCTTGTGGTATCTTTATCTGGCTTTGCTGTGAGGGTGATATTGGCTTTATAGAATGAATTAGGGAATGTTTCATACTCTTCAATTTTTTGGAACTGAGCAAAATTGGTGTTAAGTCTTCTTGGAATGTTTGATAGAATTCTCTTGAGAAGCTACCTGGTCCTGGGCTTTCCTTTGTTGGGAGGTTTTTGATAACTGTTTCAATATCTTTACTAGTAATTGATTTGTTGAGATCTCTTTCTTTTTGAGTCAATGTAGGTAATTCATGTGTTTCTAAGAATTTTTCCATTTCTTCAAGGTTATCTAACTTATTGACATACAATTGTTCATAGTATCCTCTTAAAGTCCTTTTTATTTCAGTGGAGGTGATAGTAATTTTCATTTCTGATTTGTGTTATTTGTGTCCTAACTTTTTTTATTTGTCTATCTAGCTAAATGTTTGTCAATTTTATTGATCTTTTCAAAGAATCAACTTTTGGTTTTGTTGACTATCTCTATTGTTTTTTATTTAATTTGTCTGTACTCTAATCTTTGTTATTTCCTTACTTCTGCTTGTTTTGGGTTTAGTTTGCTCTTCTTTTTTCTAGTTATTTCAGTTTTGTTGTTAGGTATCTGATTTGAAGTCTTTATTCTTTTTTGGTATTAGCATTTAGAGCTATACATTTTCCTCTAAGCACTTCCTTTGCTGCATCCTATAAGTTTTGGTATGTTGTATTTTCATTTTCATTTGCCTCAAGAGACTTCCTATTAACCCACTGGTTGTTTAAGGATATATTGTTTAATTTCCACATATTTGTGAGCTTTCCCTTTCTCCCTTGGTTACTGATTTCTAGGCTCATTCCATTGTGATCAGAGGATATACTTTGTATGATTTCATATATGTATTTTTTAATTTACTGAGACTTGTTTTATGACCTAACATATGATCTATCTTGCAGAATGGTCCATGTGCACTTGAGAGGAATGTGTATTCTGATTTTGTTGGGTGAAATGTTCTATATATTTCCTTTAGGTATAGTTGGTATCATTTAAGTCTTGCATATCCTTATTGATGTTCTGACCACGTGTTCTATTCATGTTTAAAATGATATGTTAAAGTCTCCTACTACTAATGTAGAACCGTCAATTTCTCTTTTAAATCTGTCAGTATTTGCTTCATATACTTTGGGGCTCTGCTGTTAGGGGCATATATATTTATAATAGTTACATCTTCTTGTTGAATTGTCCCCTTTATCTGTATATAATGATCATCTTTGTGCCTCGTAACTGTTTTTGACTTAAAGTCTATTTTATCTGATGTTAGTATAGCTACCCCAGCTCTCTTTTGGTTACTACTTGCATGGTGTATTTTTTTCCCCATCCTTTCACTCTCAGCTTACTTGTATCTTTGACTTTAAATTGAGTCTCTTGCAGACAGCATATAATTGGGTGATGTTTTTTTTAATCCATTCTGCTAATCTCTTTTTCTTAACTGGAGAATTTAAACCATTTACACGTAAAGTCACTACTGATAATATCAGACTTTCTTCTGCCATTTTGCTATTTAGCCTTTGTATGTTTTATACCATTTTTGTCCCTTACTTCCATCAATATCTACTTTTATATTTGATTTTTTTTGTGTGTGCCATATCTTATGGAATGCCTTCTCATTTCTATCTGGATATATTTTCTATCCATCTTCTTTGCAGTTACCATGGCATTAAATTTTAACATCCTAAGTATATAACAATCATATCTGGTTTGATACCATTTAACTTCAATAGCTTGCACATATACTTTTCCTATACTCTTCTCTCTCCTCCCCCATTTTATTTGTACTAGCTACCACTTACATCTTTGTACATTGTATGTCCCAAACCATAGATTTATCCTTACTTTTTATGCATTTTCATTTCTCTACCTGTAAGAATAAGAAGTAGAGTTACATACCAAACAATACCTATAATAATACTTGCATTTATATTTACCCACATGGTTACCTTTACTGCAGGTCTTTATTTCCTTTTGCCACTTTGAACCACTGCCTAGTGTCATTGCCTTTCAGTCTGAAGAACTTCCTTCAGCATTGCTTGTAGGGCAGGTGTAGTGGTGATGAGCTCTCTCAGCTTTTGTTTATCTGAGAATGTCTTCATCTCTCCCTCAAGTTTGAAAGAACTTCTCTCTGCATATAAAATTCTTGGTTGGCAGTTGTTTTCTTTCAACACTTTTAAGTATTTCAATCCACTGCCTTCTTGCCTCCATGGTTTCTCATGAGAAATCAGCACTCAATATAGTTGGGACTTCAATCCAGTTGGGACTCCTTTGTATATAATGCATACACATTGCTTTTCTCTTGCAGCTTTCAGGACTCTCTCCTTGTCCTTTGCATTTGATAGTGTGATCAATATATGATGGGGTGTATTTTTTTCTTCACTTTTATCCTGTTTGGTGTTCTCTTGGATTCTTGGGAAGTTCTCTGTCAATATTTCTTTGATTATTCCTTCTGCCCCTTTCTCTCATTTTTTCTCCTTCTGGGAATCCCCTAATGTGTATATTAATGTACTTGATGGTGTCTCATAGCTGTTGTAGGCTATTTTTTTGCTTTCAACTTGTCTTTTTTACTTTCTGCTTCTCAACTGATTTCAAATGTCTTCTCTTCAAGTTCACTGATTCTTTCTTCTGCCACCTCCAGTCTGCTCTTGAAACCAACCTTGACACTTTTCAGTTATTGTGTTTTCAACTACATGAGTTCTGTTTGTTTCATTTTAAAAATGTCTATAACTTTTATAAGATTCTCATATTGCTCTTTCTCTGTATTTTCCTTCAACTCCTTGAAGAATTTTTAAAGATATTTTTTTCAAGGATTTGTTTGGTATATCCATATTCTGGTATTCTTAGTGTTTCCTGGATTTTTATCCTCTTCCTGTGGAGGGGACATCATTTCCTGTTTCTTTGCTTATCTTGTATTATTTTGTTGCACAGTGTACATTGTAATATTTTAAAATATTAACTCTGAGATTTATTTCCTGAGATGCATCTTTCTTGATTTTGTATCCAGATGGTGGTAAGAGAGAGATTTTCTTGAGCTTCAGCCTTCCTACAAGGAAAGTCTGCCAAGGTAAATGCAGTGTGCAGGGTTTTCCTTATTTTTCTGGGCCTATATCTTTTCCAGAGTTTTTGCTCCTTAGCTGTTTGGGAGTTTCCTTCTTTCTAGGAGTTTAGTTGTCCCATCTGTTTCCCAGAATGCAGTCTCCTGGATGTTTGAAGCCTGCAAGCCTTTGTCCCACACTGTTTGCCTCTATAGTTTCTTATATTCCTTTTGTTGTCAAGCTGCTTTTGCCTGGAGGGCAAATTCTGGGAGGAGGGGCATGCTGGAGAGGACTTTCCCACCTCAGTCTTTCCCAGGAGAAACTGGGCCAGGGACCACAAAGGGGTACAGGCTGGCTCCACAGTGCCCGGAGGAGAAAATCAGGAAAGGCATCAAGATCTCTTTGATTGGCTCTCTATACCTGAGCTTTCTTGGCCTGCCCAGCAGATGCAGCCCTTCAACTAACTGTCCCTTGCAACCCCAAGGAATCATAGCATTCTTAAATCTCCACCTCCATGCCCCTGTTTAGGGCAGTTTGAAACAATAGCTCCCCTCAGGGCAGCGCCCCTGTGATCCAAAGTCGCTAATCAAAAGCCATGATTGGTGGTGATTGGCTTTACTCACCCCTCGTCTTGGGGAAGAGGATTTTTAAGTCCCTTTCTGTCACCAGCAAGCTAGTCAGGGTGTGTACTCTATGGTGGCCTGCCATTAAAGTGGGGGATCAGTGCCAGTAGCTGCTACATTGAAAGAGAAATTTATATTATTTATCGTAATTTATCAGGCTCTTCTTCCTGCTCTTCCCTGGATGCTGTACAGCGTTTTTCTGACCTCTGGAGTTTCAAAGTAGTTATTTCAGACAGTTCCTGCCTATTTAACTGTTATTCTGGTGGAAGGACTAAGTCCTGGAGCTCCCCACTCTACCATCTTCCCACAATCCCTTCCATATGAATTTGATGATTTGACTTTTCCATTTTTGTGAAGAAGGCTGATAGAATTTTGATTGGGATTGCATTGAATTGTATTTTTGAAGATATTAATATTTTCTCCATTTACCAAATGAGAAAACAGAGGCTTAAAGAGGTTACATTTGATATAACTTTAACACAATGTACACCACTGCTTAATGTCAGGTTGAGATTTCAGTTCAAGTGTATCTGTCTTCCAAGGAAAGAATACAACCACCACAAAAATGATAACTTCAGGAGGATATATTTGTGGGGTTTTCCCTTCTTCTACGATCTAATGCTGGATTTAGAAGGCTAATCCAGTGAGAAGGAACCACTGAACCATCCTACAATATACTTTAGAAGTGTCTCAAATGTGATTGCACCTCTTATAGACTATTTGGGCTCTGATTCTCTTACATGCTATATGCCCTGTTGAAGGTTTTATCATGTACCATGTTCTAGTGATTCATATCCCCTCCTCTGTAGTGAATTGTATATTTTAATCTATGTTAGAGCTCTTTGTAGAAGAAAAAAGTTTGTAACCATGTTTTGACAGCAATAAGACAGACTAACTCAGAAGTGGAGATATTGTGGGCTTTTGTAATTGTGCTTAATCACAATATATTTCAACAAAAGGAAAGTTTAGGAGGAAGGAAAAAAAAAAGTGAAGGAAGTATAAGATAATGGAGGTATATAGACCTCTGTTTTGCTCCAGAAATCAGCCCCAATTGATAAGTCCCATGTTTTGAGAGAGTAATGGGTATGTCTCTATCATGTGCCACCCAAATCCCCTGGAATCCTTTTTATGGTTTGGGTTTCCATCCCCCAAGTGCTGCTGAGGGGGTTGCTTTGCTGTTCACATCCCCAACCTTCTCCAAGGATTGGCCTTGGGTGGTCAAAGATGCTTTGCCGGGAGGTGTTGGGAATTATAGCTCCCCAACCTGCAGCCCTGGTAACTTATGGGAGGAGAACATGAGGGGGTGTAACAAAGCCCTGTTAGCAAAAGCCCTGTTCCCTTTCCTCAAGGTGGGGCATAACTTTGCCAGGCAATTTATGTCCTTAAGCTCACTATGGCATCAGAGTGAAGCTAGATGTCAACCAAAGCCACATTCTTGCTAGCTCTTTTCCCTTCTTTATCCTGCTACCCTCAATCCCCTTCTCCTAAGGGTTCCCACTCACTTAATCATGTGCACAAGAATCCCCATCTCAAGAGTGTTTTTGTGAAATTCTCAGTTACTAACCACTGAGTTGGCAAACCTTTAGTAAAGGAAATCACAGTCTCCAGGAACCAGCATAGGTTACTAAAAATAAGTCTTATGAAATTAATCATATTTCTTCTTTTATAAGAGTCCTATCTCACTGGAATAAGGGGACATCCTGGATTTCAGCAAGGCAAGGTGGAAAAGTCTCATATATCTTTGTAGACACTGTGGAGAAATATGGATTGGCTGGTGGAATATGGTCAGTTGAATAACTAGTCTCTTAGCAAGTTTTAGTAACCAGAGAGCATTACCTTTATTTTATAACCACTCTCAAACTGGAGGGAGGATTATCTTGGCTTTCCATAATGCCCTGTTATCTTTATTTTTAATCAATAACTTAGATGAAGACACAGAAAGCATACTTCTCTAATATGCAAACCGGGATAAAATGAATATAATGGCTATCAGAATTATCACACCAGGCAAAAGGCTGAATTGAAACAAAGCAAGATACAATAATGATAAATACAAACTTCAGCATTTAGGTTCAAAAATCAACAGCATATGTACAGGCTGTGAGAGATGGGGCCAACAGCAGCAGTTCATATAAAAGCATGTTAGGATTTGAATTGATGTCACATTCATTCTGTGCCTGCCAGAAAGAGCAACTGTAACCTTAGACTTGGTTAACGGATGTATAGTGTCCAAAACAAGGGAGCTGATTGTCTCCCTATAATATGCACTGATGAGTTAAGTCCAGGTCTAGGAATTTTTTAAAGGACATTGATAGAACTAGAGTACACCCAATAGTTGTTTACAAGAACTATGGTGTCTGTGGAAATTAAAAGAATGATTAAATTAAACAATTGAAGAAAATGTTGGAAGCCTTTACAGGGAAAACTTGGGAATTTCAAGTCCTGGAAGGAATGTAATTTGGAAGTAGAATTAGTTGCATGCTGGGTTGTTTCAAAATGGCAGAATTAATACATCTGGGAAGAGGTTTCAGAAAAGTAGAAGCTGATTCAATATAATGAAAAACTTTTGTATAATTTTAGTGCCATTAAAAATGGAATGGGCTGCCTGGTAAAGAAAAATTGATAGCTGATTATCAGGTTGTTGCCAATGGAATTAATGCTTTGAGTAGGTGATTTGATTAGATGGTATCTAAAGTGCTTTGATTGAACCTATGATTTAAGAAATTCTGAACATGTGATGTTCATTAGTATTTGATTAATATGAACTTCACAATGACTTCTAGCACATTGCTGGATCTCAGATGTTCTACAGTAAAGAAGTCTGTTTAGGTCTGTGGAACTATGTGTTTCTTTTTTTTTTTTAAAGATTTTATTTATTTATTTATTTATCCCCCCCTGCTGCTTGTGCTCGCTGTGTCCATTTGCTGTTTGTTTTTCTGTGTTTCCTTGTCTCCCTTTGTTGGGTCGTCCTGCTGCGTCAGCTCACCGCGCCGCGTGGGCTGGCTTGTGTTCACCAGGAGGCCTCGGGAATCGAACCATATGGTAAACGGAAGCCCTATCAATTGAGCCACATCCGCTTCCCGAACTATGTGTTTCTTAAGTTATTTGACCTTAGACTTGGGTTTGAAGGCTAGTTTGCATGTTTCATGGTCTGTGGAATATGCTATGGGAAGCACTCTTCTAAAGGATTTGATACTTCTTGTTTTTATCCATTAGAAAGCAGGTAGCATTGTTCTTGCCTCATAAGAGCCTTTTGCTTGGACTCAGGCTTTATCACAGACCACTTGTAAACAATTAAGTAGGCTGGAAGTATGGAGCTACCAAGATTCCTTCAGGCAGTCTAACTTCTGCTGTCCCTGAGTTAAACATGAACCTATTTATGTTGTCCCTGTTCCAAGATTAAGACCAGCCTCAGCTGGTATTTAAAGAAATGCTGTTTCTGTTGAAATAATTCCAGGTCTAGACTAGCTTGGACATATAGATGATAGAAACAAAATGAGTTCACTCTTCCTCTGGGTCTTATTAATACTACTTACTAATGATAAATATTATTTATCAATCACTTACTATATACCAGGCACTGAACTAGGTGCTGCATATACATTTTCTTACTTAATCTTCACAACAACCCTGAACATTAACTTTTATCATTCCCATGAGACAGATAAATAAACGGAGGCCTCAGAGGCTAAATAATTGCTGAAGGTCACTCAGTTAATAAAGGGCAGATCCAGGATTTAACTCTAGATTATCTGACTCTAATCACACTCTTAACTGACTGGACTCCTTGACTCACCCAATCGGATGATTTCACTGGGGCAAAGATGAGTCACAGACACCTGCCAAGTGAACCTTTTCCACCAAGACTGACAGGAATGCTTTCTCCAGGGGCCAACCAAATCCCCCTTTGGCATGTGTTTTTGCAGTGTGATGCTAGCATTCCCAGGACAGGGAGCAGTGTTGTCCTTTAGAGCTTTTAAAGTCCTAGAATCTTTGAGAACCAAGGAAATGGGTAATGGATAGACATAGAAAAAGCTATTTCAGAATATTTTTTAAAGTATAAAGGCACCTGGCCCGAAAGTTTCAATCAAGAGGTCAGTTTATTGTTTGTTGGGGTGTGGAAACAAACACCAACAATGTTGTTGACAGAGTGTGGAAATTTGTCTGTAAATTAAAAGCACATCTTAGTTTAAGGGAGCTTAGTTTTCTCTCCAGGTAGAGAGGTTGGCCTCTTTGGATGAGAAGCCCTAGCTTCTGCTGCAGGAATGTCACATATTTTCTCATGCACAAGTAGGTAGCAAGAGGGCACCCAGATGTTACTGCTGAAGAATCAGAAGCCTGTGCTCATTCATGCATATTAACAAGGTAATTAGTTGTCCATTCATTCATTCACATGTTTACGGGGCCACTCCCAAAGCCTCGCAATTGCTGCTGAGAGAATAGAGACAGCCAAGTGGGGAAACACTTGGGTTAAACAAAGTCACAGCTTGCCTTAATGGAACCCACCAGTCCTGAAACCAGAACTAGTTTAGGAACTCAAAAGCGACTTGTCATTCACTTCAGAATGAGGTATTTAATCGGTTCCCTCATGTTTCCCCTACAAAACTTAGGTGGACAATCAGGAATGATATTTCAGGTGTGAAAGTTTTCCATGTCTAGACAAAAATTTCACTGTTTTCTTTTTTTTTGTTTTTCAGTTGACTTTTCTTTAAATTGAAGTATAATTTACATATGGTCAACTCACTTTTTGGTGTAAAGGGTCTATGAATTTTGATGAACACACAGAGTCTTGTTATCACCATAATCGAGATATAGAACGATTTCAAGTTTTTAAAGTAAAGAGTCTTTGAATTTGGTCTTTTTCAAAATCACTTGAGTACATCTGAATTAGACATGTTCTATTCCATGGAGCCAGAAAAGACAGTATTTTAAGAAAGAAGGCTCAGTTGGGGCAAGGTTTTGATCTATGCCAACACAGGTGGTTGCAGGAGCCATATTTGGGAAATTCTGACAAGCCAGTATGTCTCAGTCGAGTGATAATGTCATCAGAAGGTAGTAAATGGTTCTGCTGACTCAGAATTTGTCTAGCTGAGTAATCTAGTTTTCTAAAGTTTTTTGTTTGTGTTTTGCTTTGTCTATAAAATGAGGATAATGTTTCCTTCTTACATGGTTTGGTGTAAGTCAACGTCATTCCTGCCACCCCTTGAATAACTGTGCATGGACCTCTTTCTATTTCAAGTAAATTCCCTACCTGAGGCTGAATCCCCATGGAGCAAGATGCTCCTTGCACAGGCTGCTTCGCATTCCCGACAAGCTCCTACTAGATATCAAAGACAGGCAGTTTGTAGAACCTGTGTTTTTGAAAATCTGTCCCTACATTAGATCTGAGAGAAAACACGTCTAGCTCTTCAAATCATCTTCACCCTTTAAAATCCCTTCTGAATCTTTGTTTTTCCCAGTTCCAGGTACTCTACGAACATGCTTCCTGTGGTTGAGTGTGTATTTCAATATTTAGTTCCTTCAGTTATTTCAAAACCACTTCAAACTCACCTCCTTCAGGAAACCTCCACCCAAACTAACCTCTTGGAAAAGTAGAGGGTATCAGTACGCGGCTTACAAAAAAGAGAAGCTCCTGCTGCCTCCTATTTCTTCGCTTCCTGTTTTATAGTCTATCAGCCTTTTACTTGTTCTCCTATTGCCCATGTAGAGGCAGCATACTATAGGGTTAAGTACTCCATTTTTTAAGAGCTGGACTGTTCTATTTATCTATCTACCATCTAGCTATTTCTATATATATATCTAATCTATTATCAAATATCAATCTTTCCAATTTATCATTTATCCATCTATCCACGCACCATGTATTTACTGTCTATTATGTATCTATCATTTATCTTTCTCTATCATCCATCATCTCTTTATCTATCTGTCCATCCATCCATCCATCCATCCATCCATACCTTGGGCATGTTATTTTAGCTTTTCAGGGTATCAGTTTCCTCATCTGTAAAATGGGGGCAATAACATTGCCTCATAGGGCTGTAATGAGAATTAAATGCTAAAATGTGCATATAGTACCTAGACTAGTTCCTGTTATCTAGGAAGGCTCCGTATTAGTCTCCAATGTCGTCATTATTTTCATGACCTCCTTTACTCCTCCCTTCACTCACATTCCATTCACAAAAGCAGGGTCACCCTTCCTCATTTGAGACTTTCCTCAAATCCCACATTCAATCAAGTCCAATATTCGTAGCAAAACAGCTGCTATTTTTGCCCCTCCTCATCGCATCCGTTTCATCATATATTGAGCTGATGAGCATAAGTTACACCTCGTTTTATAGCTCTCTCTCCTGTTTGTGATTTGTTCATTTTTCTCTCTTTACTGGTGCTTTTTTACATTCTTGTAGTGGCCCATTCTTCTAGAACACATGTTTGGGACGATAATTCTGAGTGACAAGGTAATATTACATTGCAGTCATTGAAGGGTATGTGGGTTGTTACTTACAGAAGGGGATAGCAACCTATAGCTGTGGGCCAAACTGAAACTACAGCCTTTTTTTCTATGGTCCACTGGCTGTGAATAGTTTTTACATTCTTAAATGGTTGAAAGAAAATCAAAAGAAGAAGATTTGTGCCACGTGAAGATTACCTAAAAGTCTAATTTCAGTATCCATAAAGGTATATTGAAACACAGCCTCACCTATGCATTAGGAATGGCCCATGACTGCCTTCACCCTCCAACACCGGAGGTGAGTAGTTGCAACAGAGACAGGACGGTCTGCAAAGCCACAAATATTTACTGTCTGGCCCTTTACAGGAACAGTTTCGTGACCACTGTCTTAGAGTCTTATTCTAAGTATACCCCCAGATGAAAATCTGGGAGTATATTCCTGTAAAGAGTTGGAATTGAAAGCAGATTTTGTTGAGAAGTGTCTTTGTGGAGCTATTGTCTCTCCTTTTCAGTGGTTTTTTTTTTTTGATGCATTTAACATATTTGCTGGGGTGTGTTTTAAGTCAGTTTGCTTGAAACTTCAGATCAGTTTCCGGATTCTCTGCCCAGCTGTAAAACCAGATCGTGTCATTTTTTGACTATTGGGTTTCACAGGACACAATTCCTGTCCTCCGTGGTAAAGGCTTTGTTTCTTTGTGAACTATGGTAGTTCTTTCTGAATTTCTTTTATCAATGTTCAAAACCAGTCCTTTTGTACTGACTATCTTCACACGTTTTAAAACAGTGCAACTTTGGGCTTTTCAACTGTGCACATGGAAGGAGCCTATGCATTGTCTTTCTGTTGGTATGATTGACTTGTTCCTTAAATAAAACTCCAGCTTTTGTTCCTAGTTCCCCACTAACTGCCATATTCAATAGTTTGTTCTTGTCGGAAATAACTTAAGGTTGTGCCAGTTATTCTGCAGTCTTGCAAACAATTAAGCACAATGTTTACAATGTAAATTGACACCTATTCTGGAAAAATTCTGCAAAAACAAAGAAATCCAAGTAACAAAACGGTAAAAAAAAGAATTCAGGCAGTCCTTTATTTGGTACATAATATGTTCCTGAAAACTTGTCCAAGAGTTGAACAATTGATTCACATGCTGTGCAACGGGTGTTCCATTTGCTGAGAATTAAAAGAAAAAGTCACAAAAGGACTAATTATGATTTGGACTGGCCAGGGCTTCCTTGGGTTATGAGAGCTGGGGCAAGGGAGGTGGCAGTGGTTAGGAAAGTGACAGTTTACCCTGGATTTTAGGGAAATTGAGCTGGGCTTCTATCCTGACTACAGCTAAAGGTTGGTCAATTTCTACACTGGGATGTGGTAGATCTCTTAAATAAAAGTAGGGGGAATTTAAAAACAAAATCTTTCCACCATATTACTAGCAACATGGGGCCTTTCCAACTCCTTCCTGTATACACACACATTTGTGGTTCTCATTTGCTTCCTAAAGGGAGAACCATGGTGGGGTAAGATGGAGTGTTGGGACAGTTATAGGCTGCAAGCTGGAGACTATACCTCTAGCAGAAAAGCTCAGTCCAGGTATGTAGCTCCTGGCCATGTGTGGTCTACTTGCCAGTGGCAAAAGCAACTCTTGGAGTCCAATGCTGGAGGGGTGTGCCCTCTCTACCAGGATGCTGTGCATGCCCTGGTAATTCTCGGGACCTGCCCTCCCACAGCTGCCTTTTGCCCTGGGGCCAGCAGGGAGTGACATTATGGAGTGGCTTGTAGTCATTGATTTTCATCTAGAGTAAAAACACTCATGAGACTGGATTGAAATCTACATACTATAGTATTTAAACATTTCAAGAAAGACCGACTTCTCCATGGTACCCCCTGTCCCACCTCCCCAATCAACTGTGAATCAAGGTAAAATGAAATTTGGTCTGATATAATAATTGAAACAGCTTTGTAGGTAAAGATCTATTTTGGGTAAAGGTTTGTCTTTCAGATTTCTTCCCCTGCTCCTATTCTTCCCCAAAGAGCCCCTGCGTACATGGTATAGGATCAACCTGTGATGAATGGTGGGTGCAGAGGGAGACCATGGCTCATGCACACAGGTCCCTATACTGCCTGCTGGACCCTCTTGTCTATGGCAATATCTTATATCTGCCTGGTTGCGAGGTGCCCTGTGGGTACTAGAGCTGTACATGCAGCTGGGAACTCATGGGCCTTTCTCACGGGACCAGGACTCCTGCCAGCAGACTCAGCGCCTCCTTAGCCCTGACCATGATTATCTCCCTGAGGCCTGGTGACCCCGATTCCTGGTTCAGGCCATCTCCCCTGCTGGCCATGATTCTCAAGATTACTGAATCCCTGCTGCAGCCATCCCCTTGGTAATTCTCCAGCCAGCCATCAGCTATTTTCTGGGTCCCTTCACAGAGCACCCAGCAACTAGGGATATTTTCCTTGTGGTATAGTTGCTGAAGGGGATGCTGGAAAGCTAAACTGAGACTCTCATTCTGCCTGTTCTTGCCACACCCCAAATTTGACTCTGCTCTGCACAGCCCAGGCTGGGGTGAGGTGGGGGTCAACCTCTGAGGTAGTCTTTGCTGACTCAAGCACCTAATGGGAAGCTCCTCCTCTGCTTTGGCTTTCCCCTCTAACCTATTTAACTTGCCCCCCTCCCCTCCCTCCCCAGGGACTGCAGCCTGGAGATGGAGGTCAGGACCTACATTTTTCACCATCTGCTTTCATATTGCTTTATCTGTTGTCCTACCACTTCTCTGGGGGTGGAATAGATAGGCTTTCTCTTTCCTCCTCATTTTTGTTTGGAATACTGCCCTTCATCCAACCTCCTCCTTCCCAAGCTGGTACTTCCCTGCCCCCTGCACCCTTGGGGCTAGGAGAGTGGAAAGGCTGCTGAGGGACATGATTTATGGGGAGGAGGAATGGAAATTACATCAATTTACTACTTTGAAAATATTATTTTGGTTTTACCTCAATTCATATATGAAAGGCAGTTTAGAGGTACATTGTATAACATGAGACTGCCCAGGTTGTACGGGAATTGACAAGGGATTGTCGAGAACTACAACTATCCTGTATGGTGGGCTCATTATGAGCTGAGGACACAAAAGACTTCTGTCCTTGAATGTGGTGAGCCCCACACACTCTGGAACACAGGGAACATTAAATCCTCCATTGTCAGAAGATGATACTAGACGGTCCTATATTGAAGGAAATTGTTGTTTTGAGAAAAAGCCAGTCAATTCCTGGAGATCAGGCCAGGGCAAATTACATTGTGTATACAAGTGAAATTAGATTAGAATGAATATCCAGAGCAACCTGAAAGGTAAAATAGTCATAACTTTCAGCTGAGGACTATATGTGGAATATTTAGAAGAGCAGTTTCACTGCCCTTTTTTTGTGGTGGTGCTGGGGTTTAGGGACTGGGGAAGGGGGACCTCTTAGAAGCAAGAGGGCATCAATGGAGGGCATCAGGGCATCTTTTTTCTTTTTCCTTTCTCCCTTCTCCCCACTTCCTGCCACTTCCATCCCTACCCCTCAGAGCCCAGTAGCCTAAGTGTAACATTTATCCGTATACTCATTCATTCATTCATTCACTCATCATGTATAGCAAATGTAGTGTGTGCCAGCTACAGGACTGGGAGATGGAGAGACAAAGGTTAAGTCTGGGCTCAACCCACATGCTTGGGCAAGAGAACTGACTTGTGAGGACCTGAGGGAGCTGTTGAACAAAGAAGGAAAGTGTCTTTGGGAATGGACAGGGGGAGATGGCTGGAAGTCTTTGGAAGTGTGAAATGGGGAGGAGAAGAGACAGGGCAAATGTCACTGGAATGCAACAAAGGGAACCTGACCAAGACTAGCAGGAAGTGCGTGGCACACAGAGTATCTCCTTCAGGGACTGCTTTGGACATAGTCCTGAGGGTTAGGGTTCAGGTGTTGGGGTTGGCTGGAGTAACGAGCCCATTTACCATATTAGAGGGCAGGTGGTCATGTCGACTTAGGACTTGTCCACTGTGAGAGGCTAGCAAAAGTTCATGGGTACGGGGCCATTTCAGTGCTTTGGGTTGCATGCTTTTTCCTTTCCTTTAACTCAGAGATGTGAGGAGAGCTTAATTCTAAGAATCTATTATGTTGGACTCTAGACAGCTTCACAAGGATGGAAACAAAATGTTCTTGAATACAATACCCCATTCTATTGACATTTTACCAAAACTGCTCACTTTTTCATTCACAGGGAGGGACATGCAGGGATTACTTCTCAACTTGTCAGCCGTTCACACATTCACATCCCCTTCTAAAAGGTTTTGAACATGTAACTCAAATATTGTGAAGCTATTCTCAGTGCATTTTCCAAGACCTAACCCCTTTCTGTTTTTGTGAAGCCAGAGCAATGTACTGTATGCCAGGTAGCTCAGTTAGGGAAGTTACAAGGACCCATGAATGTTAGTGGCAATTGTCTGGGATGCTCTCCCATGCCGGTTCCTGATAGGATTTTGTTCTGATTTCATCCTTACCTGCCTTTGAATACTTGGCTCTGAGACCATGACTGTCCTTGGTCTTCTGGCCTTGGTATTTGTCTTTAGATTTTCCCTATGGACTTTTACCTGAATTCCTCTTTCCACTCCATGAAACATTGCAAGAAACTTCTTGCTGAATTTCTGGTTTCAGAGAACTCCATTCCATCCCTGAGCTGCCAGAGCATCTCTCTCTCTCTCTCTCTCTCTCTCTCTCTCACACACACACACACACACACACACACACACACTCTCTCTCTCTCTCTTACACACACACACTAGTAAAAGTCGACTGGCAGATCCTCACTAAGCCATGACTCTGCTTTTGCCCCCCTTCTGCAAGACTGATGTTTGGAAGCATCTCTTTCTTCAATCAGACAAGAAAAGACCCCACCCATGCTGTTGGCATTTGACTCCCAAATGGGAAGACTACCCTTTTAAATAGTACCTTACATTTTGCAAAACTCTTTCAAACTCGTTATCTCTTTTAGCTGTGTGGAGGCTCTACCAGGATTTGATGGGGATTCTCTAAGCTATTCAAGGCTGATGGGGCTGATTTTCTCCTGGTATAATTTATATTGGCAATTTGCATTTTTTTTGAGCAGGCAAGGGGAGCCATTTTCTCTATGATTCACCTATATATGAAATTTTATTATAATCCATTTAAAATTAGAGAAGATAAACTCATCTTAAAAATCTTTTATCTGCTTTTCTGTTTCCAGAGAGCACATAAAACTGCACACCAGAGTTAAGGAGTACCTTGGCTATACCTCTGGCCATGTTAGCCAAAAACAGGAGAAGGAAATTTAAATTCTAATGGAAGACAGGCTTTCTGGACCAATCTGAAGTACTATAGATAAACCAGAAATTTGCCAAATTTAGTCAAGATCTGACAATGCTCAAACACTTCTAGTAGAACAAACACTCTTTGCTAAGCGGTCAAGTTGAAATGGAGACAGGGAAATCCTAAGTGGCTGAGCATGTGATGTTTGAGCGCATGTGGCAGAGACTCTGGGACTTTATGGACAATTTTCTACCCTTACACCTTTGCTAAAAGAGGAAAAAATTTCTTTTGGAAATAATAGGCCCCATGCCTATTATAGGCATGGTATTATGGTATTATAATTCAGCTGATGTGTGTATGCTTCCCAAGAATTCTTATGCTCACAGTGACTTCAGTGCATGGCTGTGAAGAACTGTTTGAGGAAAGGTGAATAGATTTAAAAAGCAAAACTCTATTAAAACATTTAAGGTGGTTTGTGGTTTACCCCATTACCTCCAGTCTCCAACAATTTCAGGGTTTTACCCCAGTAGATGCATGAATCTTGGGCATGGAATACCACAACCTGTTGGACAAAAGTCAGTAAAGTTTTTTTTTTTTTTTTTAAATATTATGATATGTGAAATTTTTTTAAAGATTTATTTTTATTTTATTTATTTATTCCCCCCACCTTTGCCGCTTGTGTTTGCTATTTGCTTTCTGTGTCCATTTGCTGCGCATTTCCTCTATGTCTGTTTGTCTCCGTTTATTGCGTCATCTTGCCATGTCAGCTCTCCACGGTCATGGACTGTCATCTCTCTGTGGGCGTGGACCAGCTTGCCCTCACCAGGAGGATCCAGAAACCGAACCCAGGGCCTCCCATATGGTAGACAGGAGCCCAACCACTTGAGCCACATCTGCTTCCCTAATGATATGGTTTTAATGTAGCTCAAAGAGTTGAAATCAAATACAAGTTCAGGTTTATGGGGATATTTTATCAGACACGTTAGGCTAGACCAAACAGTCACTCCAAAACTCTCAGCAGCTTTAAACAACACAAGTTCAGTACTAACTAATGCTTGCTTATATCATCCATTGTGTGTGAGAATGAGCTTCTGTTATTTGTTGTCATCCCAGACTCAATCTGTCAGAGGCCCATTTTTTGTTTTTGTTTTTTTACTTTTTATTGTAGTAACATATATACAACTTAAAATTTCTCATTTTAACCATTTTCAAGTATACAGTTCGGTGGTATTAATTATAATCATACTATTGTGCTATCATACCAACATCTATCACCCAAAATATTTCATCACCTCAAACAGAAACTCTGTACCTGTTAAGTAATAACTCCCCATTCCCCTCACCCCACCACCCCCTGGTAATCTGTAATCTAATTTCTATCCCTATGAACTTACTTATTCTAGTAAGATCATACAATGTTTGTCTTTTTTGTATCTGGAGTATTTCATTTAACATTATGTCTTCAAGGTTCATCCATAGTGAGGCTTGTATCAAAACTTCGTTCCTTTCTATGGCTGAGTAATACTCCATTGTATGTATATTCAATATTTTGTTTATCCATTTATCTCTTGATAGACTTCTACTTTTTGGCTATTGCTTCTACTTTTTTGGCTATTGTGAAAAATGCTGTTATGACCATTGGTGTACAGATATCTGTGTGAGTCCCTGCATTTACTTCCTTTAGGTTTATATCAAGAAGTGAGATTTCTGGGCCATAAGGTAGTTCTATGGTCAACTTTCAAAGAAACTGCCAGATTATTTCCACAGTAATGATGCCATTTTACAATCCCACCAACAATGTATAAGAATTCTAATTTCTGTGTATCCTTGCCAATATTTGCTCTTCTGGTGGGTCTGGAGTGGTATCTCATCATGGTTTTGATTTGCATTTGTCTGATAGCTAATGATGTTGAGATCTTTTCGTGTGCTTATTGGCCATTTGTATATCTTCTTTGGAGAAATGTCTGTTCAAGTTATTTGCCCATTTTTAAATGAAGTCATTTGTCTTTTTGTTGTTGAATTGTAGCAATTAGAAGCTCCATCTTGCTATAGGCTTCAGCAATCCCAGAGGCAGGAAAAAGAGGGTCTGTGATAATCCATCCGTGTTTAAAACTTCTATTTGGGTGTGACCATGTCAATGCTGCTCACAATTCAATGGCTAAAGCAAGTTATATGGCTGTAACAGAGTTCAACTGCAGTTATACTTTCATTTTTTATTCCCTCTTGCCTAAGAAATGACTCTTGCCTTCTCAAATCCTGAATCTATCCCATTTAAAGTAGCCTTTCTCCCCCACAGAAAAATGAACATGTTATAGAATTGATTTCTGTATTTAAGACTCACTAACTTTTAATTGATTCAGCCTAAAATATTTGTTCAGTTTTTTTTTTTCTGATGTAGGTGTTCTATCAGATGCTGCCTTCAAGTTGCTTACTGTCTTATGGGGTGACAGACTTTATAGAAAACTTAGCAACATAAGATGGCTGGTCTGATGGAGATGGGTTCAACGTGTAATAAGAGCTTAGAGAAGGTACTCCTAAGTCTGCTTGGGGACACTTAAGACAGTTTACTTATACTGAAAGAAAGTTCCTTGTGCTATACTTTAAATCACTCCCTTTCTCTTTTGGTCTGAAAAATTGTTACCATCTTTGAATAAAAGCTTTCATGTCCTTGAAATAAATACCATTCTATTTCTTTCCATTTTCTTTTCCATGCAAAGTGAGATCAGTTTTTTTTTTCATTTCTGTGAATCCAATTACTTTTCCTTTGTGGCCCTTCTAATTCTACCTTACTCCTAACCCAGATATGAAAAAAATGATGAGAGCTGAAGAAGTAAGGTGCATTTGGTTGAGACTAGGCTGCAGTCAAAAAACTCCCTGGATGACTTCAAGGAGAAACAGGAAATTAGGCATAGTTTTCTTGACTACCTCAAGAGAACGAGGTTTCACACAGCTTAGGACTGAAGCTACCCCACAGCTAGAGAGGGCAATATCTTGATGCTTTCAGCTATATTCTAGGTTCCTCAAACAAACCCAGATAAAGGAACCCCCAGTTTGCTTTGCTTTCCCATTTCATAGCACTTACTTTTGGGGGTACTTTGTCTGATGACTTCTCATACACTGCAAGGGCTGCTTCAGATACATTTATTTTCATTAGAGAAGTTGTAGGTTTAAAGAAAAGTGATTCAGAAAATAGAGTTCCCATACACCACCCTATTAATTAACATCTTGCCTTAATGAGGAACATTTGTTGTAATTTAAAGACCATTTTTATAATTGTACTGTTAACCATAATTCATGGCTCATCCTAGGATTTGCTATTTGTGTTGTACAGTTCTATGGATTTTCTTCTTTCCAAAAAAAGTTTTTATTCTAGTAATCTATATAGAACCCAAAATTTCCCCATTAACCATATCCAAATATATATTTCAATGCTGTTAGTTACATTTACAATACTGTGCTACCATCACCACCACCCATTAACAAACTTTTCCATCATTCCAAATAGAAACTCTGTACAATTTAAGGATTAACTTCTCATTCCCCACCCCTACCCTAGCCCCCTGGTAGCCTATATTCTAGTTTATGACCCTGCAAATTTTCTTATTCTAATTATTTACTATCAGTGAAATCATATAATATTTGTCATTTTGTGTCTGGCTTATTTCACGCAACATGATGTCTTCAAGAATCATCCATGTTGTCAAATGTATCAGAATTTCATTCCTTTTTGTGGCTGAGTAATATCCCATTGTGTGTATATACCACATTTTATTTATCCGTTCATTGGTTGATGGACACTTGGGTTGCTTCCATTTTTTGACTTTTGTGAATAACGCCACAATGAACATCAATGTGCAAATATCTGTTTGAGTCCCTGCTTTCAGTTCTTTTGGGTATATGCCTAGAAGTGAGATTGCCGGTTCATATGATAATTCTATGATTAACTTTCTAAGGAACTGGCAAGCTATTGTCAACAGTGGCTGCACTATTTTCCATTGCCACCAGCAATGGATGAGTGTTCCTATTTCTCTATACCCTCTCCAACACTTCAAATTTTCCATTTTTTAGTAGTAGGCATCCTACTGGGTATGAAATGATATCTCATTGTGGTTTTGATTTGCATTTCCTGGTGACTAATGATGTAGAGTGTCTTTCTTGACCTTTCAGGTCATTTGTATATCTTCTTTGGAGAAATGTCTTTTT
>JAQZBX010039494.1:0-23027 GCA_029593785.1 Cabassous unicinctus
CCTACTTGCAGAAATCTTCCTGTATTAAATAAGTCATCTACTCCTATAATTTATGGGCGGTGTTGAACAAATTTGGTTTTAAAATAAATGAGATCTGCCTTTCATTTCAAGCCCTTGGAAAGTTTGGAGCAAGGTTGTTTTCATCTGCAAACATGTAGATTTATAAACTGTTTTCAGCAGTAAAAGATAAAATCAATCAGTGTATCAGTGTAATACACCATGTTAATTGAAAGAAAAGAAACCATATGATCAAATCAATTCATTTATAAAAGCATTTGTTAAAATCTAACCCCCTCTCATGATAAAAAAAAAAAATCTCAACAAACAAAGAAAAGGGGAACTACTTCAGTTTGATAAAAGGAAATTATGAGAAGTGAGTTGCTAACATCATATTTAATAGTGAAGGACTGTATACTTTGCTAATAAAGTCAGGAACAAAATACAGCATCTGTTCTCACCCCTAATACTCATTATTGTATTGGAAGTCCTAACCAGGCCGTAGTCAAGCAGAAGAAAAAAGGCATCCAAATTGGAAAGCAAGAAATAAAATATCTCTATGCACAGATGACATGATTTCATATATAGAAGATACTAAGGCATATGCACACACACAAAGCGGTGAGAGGTAATAAGCAAGTTCAACAATGTTACAGGTTGTAATATCAACATGCTAACATCAGCTGTGTTTCTTTATACTAGCAATGAACAACTGAAATGTGAAATTAAGAAAACAATTCTATTTACAATACCATCTAAAAGAATAAAATTCTGAGTTATAAATATTTAATGAAGGAGATGCAAGGCTTGTAAACAGAAAGCTGCAAAACATTGTTGACAAAAATTAAACACCAAATTGAATAACACATCTTGCATTCATGGTTTGAAGAAAATATAATTAAGATGGTAATACTCCCCATACTGATTTCTAAGTCCAGTGCAAGGCCTATCAAAATGCAAACTGCCACATCTGAAGAAATGGAAAAGCTAATCCTAAAATTCATAGGTAATTGCAAGTAATCTTGAATGCCAGAATAATCTGGTAAAAGATGAACAAATTTGGTGTCAATCCTCCTGAACTCAAAACTTACTACAAAGCTACAATAATGAAAAAACTGTGATACTGGCATAAATATAGACATATAGATTGATGGAATAAAACTGAGATTTAAGAAATACACTCATGTATATATGGTGAAGTGATTTTACATGGGTTCCAATTGGAAATAAATAGTCTTTTCAAGAAATGGTATAGGGACAACTGGATATCCACAAACAAATGAAATATCTAGAACTGTATGTACCAGCATATACAAAAATTAACTGAAAATGGATCAATGACCTAAGTATAAGAGCTAAAACCATAAAACTCCTTGAAGAAAACACAGGATAAAACCTTAAGGACATGTCATTTGACAATGGATTCTAATATATGCCAAGAGCACAAGTAACAAAATAAGAAGATAATATAAAAAGAAACCAATTATAAACAAACTCTTTAATAAAAAAAAAAAAAAGAAGAGAATAAGAGAGACATTATGCAACTCATTGTATGAAGCTAGCATTGTCAAATCATATGTCAAACCAAAATAAAGCAATTCAGAATGTATGTTGTTTTCATGGTGGATCAATATTTTTTATTTTTATACATTTTGAATTGCTTTTCCAACTACAATTTTGGCTTTTGTTGAAAAACCATATGAATGAAGTTTCTGTACCATAAATGCTAAGCTGCCAAAAACCACTTTTACTAGATTACAGTGAAACATGATCAGTTTTCTCTTCAGAACACCACCTACCTCAAATGAAGAAAAGAGCTACTACACCTTCTACTTTGTCTAAAGAAAAAAAAGTCATACGTAGAAATAAAAAGTAATAATTACTACTCTAACTTGCAACAAGACCGTACATTTTTCAAAGTATTTCAGATGCATTATTTCATTTGAGCTCATCACCATTTTGTGAGATATTTTACCATGTTTTTTATAAAAGCACATCAAATTCTGTACCTACAAAATATATGAACAATGGACCCAGACAGTTTATGTATGTAAGGAGACTCATTTCATAAGGAAATCACAGTCAAGTACCAAAATGCACCAAGTTAAAATTACATTGCATCAGTGGTTAGTGAATTACATTGCATCAGAGGTTAGTGAATTTCCTGTGGGAGGAAAGCATTTCAAATCAATAAATGATTTGAAAACTGTCAGTGACATCTACTACTTCAAGAACAAATTTGTCAAAAAAGTGCTTATGGGTACAAAGCTAAAAGAACAAATGTTAAATGCCATAGCATCCTTTCAGAAGACAATTGGCAAAAGTACAAAATACAGACCAAGCTACAGATGTGCATCTTATACTAAAACTCATAGTAGTCCAGAGTATTTTAAATTTAATTTTAAAACTTGTAATTAATATTTAACAACTAGAGAATTTTATCAGTGTAACTTGAGACACAGAAAAAAACAAATAAGAAAGAAAAGGAGTTACTCCAAATGTCATATAAATGTCATGGCTTAGAGATTAATTTTATATAAATCAGTAGTATTGGAATATATATAACTAAATGGCATTTAATTACAGATAAATGGCAAAAAGAAGACAGACAACATAACAGAGAAAATGATGAGACACACCATGTGGAACTGGCAATACAAGATGATAGTAAAATGACATTAGAACCAACAAGTAAATGACAGATTGGTTGTGATTGAGCTTCTACAAAACATAGTTCTTACATTTTTAAAACCCAAAGTCAATGGCTTGCTGGTTCTGAAATAGCCTTATCCTCAGACTAAGTCATTTTTGATCAATAAGTTTTACCTAAGTTTCAAGCATATATGGAAACATAACAGATGACAAAAGCAACATTGACACTTTATTACTAACACAACCACAACATTGTTTTCTAACATACTTTATATTTATGAATATTACATTTTCTGCTGTAACATATTTGAAAAAAATTACTGGGGTAGTTGCTATATTTTGGTCAAATTTTGAATTGGAAAAACAAAATAGAATTGTGAGTTTTGAATATTTGCCTAATTTGTCTGATAAACAAGAATGGCCTATAGATATTATTGAAAATAAAATTTCCAAAGACCTTTGGGAAAAAAAATCACAATAAAAAAATGACAGACACATATTTGCAAGGAACATATACACAAACATGTTTTTAAAATATTAGGAAATAAAATGTAGTTAAAAAAAAATAACTAATAATACACCATGTCCATCTGGAGTTTATCCCAAGAATAAAATGATGACTTATCATTCCAAAAGCACTCAATGCAATTCACTAAATTAACAGAATGCAGGAGAAGAAACACCCGATCTTTCAAGAGAGGCATAGAAATATTTTATCAACTTAAACCAAAATTTATGATTTAAAAAATAAGTTAGCAAATGAGAAATAGAAAGGAACTTGCTCAACATGACTGTTGCAAATTAGTTAAGTTGGATTTTAAATTTGGGTCTGGGTGGAGGTCAGGTGTGACACAATGGGAAATTAATGATGTATAAGAAAACATAATGTGTTACTCACAGGTCCCAGAGAGGGACAGGGGTGCTATGAGGGGTCAACAGGAAGTGCACACACTTAAGGTGTCTCATTCAGGAGGTGGAGAGCACACAAGTACAACAGGAGGGATCCGTTGGCTTGTGCTCTTTATTGTGGTCCAAGGGTGGAGGTTAGCGAATTTCCTGTGGGAGGAAAGCATAGGTTTGTTTAAATCAAACATACAGGAAAGAGTGAAGGGACTGGGGGTTTGAGGGTGGTGAGGATGGTTAGCTTATCATTTTGGACCAACTGTGGGTTTGGGATTTTGAATGAGGTATGTGGGTAGTGTTTGTGGTAGTCACATATGCAGATTTCACCTCAGGAATGTCCACTGTCAACACAGGTATTCAGCAGTATAACAGAGGTCTCGGCTATTACAAAAGGTAAGAGAAAGAAATAAAAGATACACTCTGGAAAGAAAGAAACAAAACTATAAAAATATATTTATTTGCAGATAGCACAATTCTTTCAAGAGAAAATGTTCAGTTCCTTACAAAACAGTAAGGGACCTAGTAAGTGAATTTAGAAAAGTCACAGGATACAAAACCAATGTAGTAAAATTAGTTGTATTTCTACAGCAAAAAAATTCAAAATGAGTGTAAAATCAAATTGCTTATATACAATATTATTAGAAAATATGAAATATTACAGAAACATTTTAAAAATTTACTCAAGACCTGATTATGAAAATGAGAAAACACTTCTGAGAGAATTTAAAAGATGCACATAAATGGAGAGATATACTGTGTTGATGGATTAGTGACCCATTATTTTTACCAGTTAAATTTTATAGATTCAATGCAATTCCAATCAAATGCCATTAGAATTTTTGGGAAAAAATTACAGGGTTATTCTGAAATTTTTGCAGAACTTTAAAATAGTGTGGCAAGCCCCTCCCAAAGAAGGAACATTGGAATTACTGTACTTAATTTCAAGACTTCCTATAAAGCTCCAGAGTAAAAAGTCTGTGTGACATTGGCATAAAGAGAAAAATATGATTGGTGGAACAGAATATAAATGCAATAAATAGTTACAAATATATGGTTATTTTTACAAAAAATTCAAAGAAATTCAGTAGGAAACAATAGTCTTTGCAACAAATTTGGGTCAATAGTATATCCACAGAGGGAAAATATACCTCGAACATTTCCTCTCATCATACATAAAAATTAAACGTTGGTCAGACACCTTTATGTTAAGCTAAATCTATAAAAATTCTAGAATGAATTTTGTGACATTAAGAAGACCAATATTTCTTATTAGATATGAAACGATAAGCATGAACCAAAAGAAGATGAAAAGTAAACTTTGTTAAAATTTATAAACTTCTGATCATCAGATGACACTATTTAAAAACTGAAAACATAAAAATGCAGGCCACAGTCTTCTAGAAAATTATATTTTCAACACCTGAATGACAAAGGAAATATAAAGAGTAATAAGGTAACTAGAACAATATTTTTAAATTTTGAAGAGGCCTTGAACAGCAACTTCACAAATGAAGATATACAAATGGCCAATAAAAACATGAAAAACAGCACCTGGAAAGTACAACTTAAAACTACAATAATTTCCTACTATATACCCCCTAGAATGACCAAAAGGAAACAACTAAAAGACCAAGTGACAAAGATGTAGACCTACTAGTACTCTATTCTTATAGTTTAAATATCCCTCTACATTTTTATTGCTGACTAATATTTTATAAGCAGCCCATAGACATCAGAACTAATTTTCATCTGTAGCCTTCTGGGGTTTCTGGCTACTTACAAAGCCTCTTGAATAATGTGAAAAATAACGTTAGGAATCAAGTACTTTAAAATATCTGATATTATGTCTAGGTCCTAATTGCTCTACTTCTCAAGTAATCAATAGCAGGTTTCCAGAAAACTTTTAGGTCTGGTAAGAAACAGAATCTCTTTCTATGACATGAGTCAACAGAGATACTGTATCAAAGATTCACATACTGGGATGATATCCCCCTGCTATTCAGATGACATTCAGCCTTCTCAACAAAAGAATCACACAGAAAATGAGGACTCTCACTTGGTTAAGTTTCCAAGTGCAGGTAATTCAATTCCCACTAATGAGTGGGTGTTTCTCAAATATGGCTCTCCAAAATACCTATTTCTAAGACAAAGTCTTTCCATCAAAGGAGATAATTTTTTCCTGGGAGAACAAGCAGCAGCTACAAGACAATGTTCCTGAACCTTTATGGGAGCCTTTAAGTATCTATTCAATGCAAGGTGAAAATAATTTGCTGTTGTTCCCATCTCAAGAGCAAGATTCATCATGGGGAAAACAACACATATAAATGTGTTTCCACCACAATTTCCACCTCTTGCCCTGCAGGAACAGAGCCATCCATATACAGAAGATCACTTTTTCATATTATTTCAAGTGAGTTGATTCTAAATTCAAATCCAAGATTTTTTGGGGAAAAGTTTTTCAGGTTTTAGACCAAAAGGAAATATTTAGATTCTTATGAATACTTTCTTTACAGCTGTTGGTTTGAATTAACTGAATAGTCTTTTCCAAGTGTGTGACATATTACATATTAAAAGTTATTATTCCTAGAGGAGGTGAGTTTGAATATGGGATTTTTTTGTGAATACCCCCAAATATCATTGTGATCATCTATAAAGACTACTAAGGTACTTTTTTCAATAGTGCTGACTCTTAGTAATTTTTGTTCTTTACCTATTTACAAATCATTTCTCAATATTTTCAAAATATAGTAATAAAGTATTTCCTCCCCACCCCAATTACTTAAATTATAATAAATATCATTAAGTTCATTCAACAGATGAAAGCATTGAGGTTCATAGAAGGTAAGCAATTTAAAGCTTTGTAACTGAGATCTCAGACACTTGTTAATGATATTAATTATATAATAATGATAATTAATCATAAGGATGAAAACAATAATTAAATACTCTTAGCACAGAAAAGACAGAAACATGAATAAAAATAACATAATCAGTTGGTTAGTTTTGTAAAAATGTGAGCATGGAGAACCCTTAGTGGGATCAGTTACCAAAATAAGTTAGATAATCTGTGTCTCTTTGGCTTCTTTAACAATAAATTTAGGGATGATTTTCTTGAGATTTTTAAATGGTTATGGGTTTCTCTGTATTATCACTTAAATGTCAATTCTTTCTATTTCCTAGGTGCACACTCATTTGTAAAATTGAATATATGAAAGCCCTATGTGTGTCCCCAGCACTGACTGGATGAGTTCACACATGCCTTTTCAATCAATGCTCATAAAAATCTGAGGGGCAGCTATTATTATCATATTATACAGGAGTAAGAAAGCAAGGCAGGTAGCTAAGTTAAAAGAAGTTACAAAAAGCAGATCAGGATTATGTAGTCAATACAATATTAGAACCAAACACTTAATGATTGTGATATTTTGTAAAAGACTAAGCCCACAGAGAGGGCTACAAATAGAAAAGTAGAGAGCAGGACCTGAAGGAGAAGCCAAGATGAAGGGGCCCTTCAATAAAAGAATATCACATTTTTTAATATTTGAGAGATCCAGAATGTCATTAAACAATAAATATATTCAAATTGTCATTAAACATGTACACACACATACACATATATATACATATAGAAACCTACCTACAAAATAGTATTAAAATAATAATTACAACAATATTTTAATGATAGTATCAAAGAAGATTGTTTACCAGCATTGTAGTTATGACAATATGGTGCGTGGTTTAAGAAATGGGATGAAAAAATAATGATAAACAGAACAATTTAAGACCTAGCCATTGTTCTGCCCTTCATCGGTTGCTTGATCTGAGAAAGGTGACTTCACATTTCTGTGATTCCAATTCCTGTTATAAAATAAGTATAAATATAGTAAAGGTAACCATCTCAAAGGTTGTAGAACATATTATATAAGCCAAGTCAGCAAAACACTTAGAACACAAAGTGAACAGTAAGTTTAGCTCTTATTATCATTGTTATTATAACCATGACTATTAATAACAGATACTCTTTCCTCATGTGCAGCAAGGATGAACAATAGCAACCACACTGGTTGTTAGAAGGATTAAATGAAATCACATGTGCAATGCTCTTACTTCCATGCTATAACAGAGTAAGGAATCATTATCTGTATATAATATATACATATAATCAATGTTAAAGTTAATTATTCAGACAAAAAAGACTATAAATGCTTTATAGAAGTTTTTTTTAGCCTTTTTTTCATTGCCATCTGTTTTCCTTGTGTCAACTACTATAAATATTCTCCTAACTAGTTTCTTTGTCTATGGCTTACACTCCTTTCTGAAGTTCAACCCATTCTTCCTCCACTATACACAAAGGACTTTATAATAGCAATACACCAATAATCCACCATTCCTAGATTTCTTTATATCTTTTTACTCATATTCTCAATATCTTCCACGGTTCTCAATTTCTTACACACAAAGGGTAAATTCCTTAACTTTGCATTCATGACCTTTACATCCATCTTTTACCTACCTTTCCAGAGTCATCTGCAAATATGTACACTAGCCACCACTTCTTAATTAAGTCATTAGTCATCAGTGAAAAAAGATGATCCCCTACCCTGTGTGTTTACAAGATTTCTTAATAGTTATTCTCTTACCAGAATTTCACCTGAGAGACAGTTTCAATTAATGATAAGAATTCATAATTTTTATTTACAACATAAGGAAACCTCATAAGAACTGCCAAATTGATAGACTACTCTATTAATTATATTGAGAACTTTAATAAATTCAAGGTTGCATTAATAAAAATTGTTATATTTTCAGGTAGTGTAATTAAAAGCCAAATGGAATTCATGGAGAATAAAAACAATGTGACAGAATTCGTTCTCCTGGGGCTTACAGAGAATCCAGACATGCAGAAAATCATATTTGTGGTGTTTTTTGTCATGTACATCATCACAGTGGTAGGAAATATGCTTATTGTGGTCACCATCATTGCCAGTCTATTTTTGGGTTCCCCATGTACTATTTCCTGGCTTATCGCTCCTTTATTGATGCCTGCTACTCGTCTGTCAATACCCCAAAACATCGTAGATTCACTCAATGAAAAGAAGACCATACCGTTCAATGAATGTATGACCCAAGTCTTTGGGGGAACATTTTATTGCAGGTATTGAAGTCATCCTACTTAATTTAATGTCCTATGATGACTATATGGTCATTTGTAAGCCCTTGTACTATGCAACCATCATGACCTGGCGAGTTATGTGGTCTGCTAGTGGGAGTGGCATGGGTGTAAGTTTTACTGCATGCAACCAGAAAGATCTTTTTCATGATCTGATTACCCTTCTGTGGCCCTAACATCATAGACCACTTCATGTATGATCTTTGCTCACTCTTGCCTGCACTTACAACTGCATTCTAGGGCTTTTTGTAGCTGGCAGCAGTGGGTTCATCTGCCTGTTAAACTTCCTCCTCTTGCTGTTCTCCTATGTGGTCATCCTGCACTCCCTAAGAAACCACAGCTTAAAGGAGAGTTGCAAAGCCCTGTCCACCTGTGTCTCCCACATCACAGTGGTCATCTTATTCTCAGTGCCTTTCATATTTGTGTACCTGAGGCCTGCAGCTACTTTATCTATTGATAAAGCAGTTTCTGTGTTCTACACTGTCATAACCCCCTTGCTAAATCCCTTAATTTATACCTTGAGAAATGACCAGATGAAAAGTTCTATAAGGAAACTGTGCAGTAGGAAAGTTATTTTAGCATACAAATAATTGTCTTTGGAGCCCAACAATATTTCAACTGAGGAAAGGACCAAAACAATATTTGGGAGGATCTTCACAAGAAAAATTTATAAGAGAATGAAAAATCTAATCATTACAACTCATAGTTTTTGCATTGATGGAAGCAAAATTAAATACAAGAAAAGGTGGAAATCCCAACTAAAACCATTTACACATTTTTGGGGAATTCTCCCAAATGTGGCTAAACCTTTTGGCTTCATCCATGTGGATGGATTCATAGGTTTTTCCTGTAATAAAAAGTAAAATAATTTTAATAATATACTTATATTTAGAAAAAAAATCTTAACAATATTATAAAGAAGTTGACACTGCAATTATTCCCATATTTACACGAGAAACCTGACAGAAAGGGGACTATAACAAAACAGAAGCATTTTCTTACAGATTTCACAGCCATGCTCTTAACTGCTCTGAGAAACATGCCAGGCAATGATGATACAAATGTCAAAGAATGATAATAGCAACAATTTATTAAACCAGATACTATGCTAGGCACAATGAACATTATTTCATTTGCTGTAGATATAAATCTAATATTTTTCAGTAATAACTGCTTATTTTATATATCAGAATTCAATATCATTCATTGCCTGCAATATGGTAACTAACTGAAATTTTGAGCTATACAAACAATAGACTTTTAATCTCTGATTTCTACGTAATCAAGATTATGTCATCTAGGCTTCAGAAACATCTTTTATTACTCATGTAAATAATTTAAAAAATTTATAACCCAGAAGATAAACTCAAATAAAATAATATTTGGATGTCAAAAAAAATAGCTATTTGTGATCTATATAGTCATATTCTAATAATAGTTGTCAACTAGGTACAATTATTTTTGCAAGGTAGCACAATGGATGGTACACAATAAATGCATAATGAGTATATAAAACCATAAATCAGACACAAAAATTAGACAAATATAAGCAAAAAAATAGAATTGAATGCTAGTGAATTGTTTCTTTCTTTGATTCAGATTCTAAGAAAAAATTAGCTGAAATTTGTGGGGGAAATTACAATATTATTTTCTTTTGTTTAAACTCAAGAATAAGAAAGCAATTGAAACCAGTATTCCCAGTGTATAAGCACTGGTATTACTTTGGTGTTCTCCCTGACATCAGCATAGTGTCATTATATTATGAATGCAGACTATTTATGTTATCTTTCTCTGTTAATCAGTTTGTTTTTGGTAACACTTGATATTAAATGTTGTTTTGTAAAACTTATATGCCTGTTCACACCCAAATCCAGTTTAGGTGAGCATATTTCATAGCTTCCTACTTTTCTTTCTTTCTTTTTTTTTTTTTCTTTATTGCACTTTTATTTGAATGTAATATTTGGGACAAAGTTCCAAAAGGGCCAATATTTCCCAATTTATACAACATCCACAAAATAGTATTTGGGATTTCTGTTTCTTGCCCTTATCATTAAGATTCACTATCTCTCATTATCAATATTTAGTGAGCATTCACAGTGTACTAGGCATAACAGAGCATACAGAAAACATTGTTCCTATTCTTGAGGAGCTTACATTCTAAAAGAAAAAAAAAATACACCTCTTTTAAAATGGTGTTTTTGTTAGGTGTTTTCTGCAAATTACTGAAGAAATAGGCTGTACGGTGAACTTTGGGTATAACTTAGGCCCATCTTTATTTAGAGAATAGAGGAAGAGAAAGAAATTAAAGGCAGACAATAACAGACCATTCAGGATAGTAGGGCTTAAAGGGAGATAGATAAACACAGTCTCATCAACTAAGGAGAGATTTGCTGTAGTAAATAGGATGAGGGAAATAGTTTGTGGAATGCAAACAAAGGAATTAGAGTAGTGTCTTCGACATTGAGTGAAGCCAGAAACATCATGTGGCCTTTTTCCAAGTACCTGGCCACCAAGTAGCAATGGCTGATGATGAGACAGAAGTCTAAAAAAAGGAAGGTAATCTTGTGCAACTGACAAATAGAAAGAATAAAGGATCAAAATCAAAAGCAGGCTACAAGAGTATCAAGAAATTCTTAAAAACCAAAAGCAGAAGCACAAACCTTACAGTTAATGTTACCCAACGTAATGATGGGCCAAGAAAATTGTGGCTGGGGGATTCCTCAGTTAAAAAATGCCATATACCAAAAATTTTAATGCAACACATTACTTTTATCCAATGGACAGTCCCCCCAATAGAGACTGATTTTTCTGTGTGTGGAGAAGGAGGGTGGGAAAGGAGAACAGACATGATTGGGAATAGTAGTTACAGAAGTAGTATTTTTGTCATTTTGGCAAATTTTGTATTTGAGCTTGGTAAAAGGCCATTATCTGCCAAAAGGGAATAAGGAATAAATTTCCAATAATATATAATTTCTTTTAGAGAAGTTTCAGAACCAAAAGCCTAATTTACATAAAAAGCTCTAGAGAAAGTAGTTGAAAAGCCCATTCATGAAACTTTTATTCCACTTACATCAAGTTTTAATACACATATTCTTTTGTAACAATTTATTGAAGTATATCATTCATACATGAACACACATAAACTATAAGTGTTCAATAAACATCATGAATTCACAAAACAAGCATGCATAACATCATACAGGACTCTTTCTTTATTCATTAACAAGCAAATAGTTTGAGCCCATACAGAGTACAAGGTCCTGTGACAATTTCTGGGTTTCAGTAGTGAATAAAGAAAAACTCAGGTCCTGATATACTGCAGATCTTCAGAGAGGATATGATCTATTGGAAGACTCCAGAAGATGGCAGAAATTACAACATGTGGGGTGCTATGAGTGAAAGCAAATGGGAAAACCAGCAAAGGCCAAGAAAGGGTCAGGAAAGGTCTCTTCAATGAAAGACATAAAAATTGGTGTCTGCAGGATGAAATGGAATCCACAGCATTAAAAGGGATAAGACTGGGGTAGAGAATTCTTAGGAGTGGGAATATATTACAAACACCAATAGATCAAACAAAGTATTACATAACTAGAAAATGTTGACTTTTAGTCAATAAATATTTTGGACCCATATTTTGTGCAAAGTACTGTGTTGGGCACTGTGAAGGTAACAGTATGAATAACAATACATGAACCTGGAGAGACATGAGCATAGAAGACCAAAATGAGTTTTCTAGTCTGGTTAAGGATTGATGTCAAGGACAATGGGGGAAATACTGAAAGGTTTTTTAAACCTGTGAGTGAAACTGAGAGACTTCACTTGTAATATGTTAACTAGCTGACTTGCTTGAACAAGACTGAAATAAAGAGGGTAGTTAAGAAGTTACCCCAATGATTTAGATAAGAAAGAATGAAACCATAAACTCTGTTGGTACCAGTGTGGATGAAGATTGTGATGGTCACTGTTGAGTCTAGCAAAAATCTCTTTCACCAGGTCAGGGCACCATGTCCGAGCTATTTTGAGTTGCTAGCATTATATAACCCCACCTTTTTCGAGATATTTGTGCCACATAAAATAAGGCTGCCTCACCTTGGTGGTTATTCCCACTGTCCCAGTAGCCACAAGTGGTCAGTGACTGACTAGCATAGAGACAAAAAGGCTGGATTACTTGTCCAAATTTGAAAGCAGCTCTTAGTGCAATGTGTGTTCCAAAGTTCCTCTGGCTCCATGCTGAAGTTGGACTGAGTTGAGACCATACCCTTTCTTTATTTCCCTACCGTCTGTTTCCCTCAATAAATCACTTTCAGTAAATTGCTTTCATAAAAATTTCCATGTCACACTTTTCATCTAAGGAAACCAAGGTATCATGGAAAGACATAAATAATTCAGGAAATATTTAGGAATTACAAAGAAAAGAATATAAGGAACGATGAAGACTGGAGAGAAAAAGCCTTGAATGAAATCCAGATTCTGGCTTAGATTACTGAATGGAATAGGACATTCAAGTTATAACAGAGAAGATAAGTGCTGTGTAGATTATGTTGGATGATATACCATGGAAGACAACAAGTAGCAATCTATAAGAAGGTTTTGAAAAACTTTGATCCTCAAAAATAAGGTCTAGGTGGAAGAAATGTAAGATTCTTGTGCATATAGATGGTAATTAAAGCAATAAAAGCACTAAGAATCCCTTTGGAATAGTGCATAAACTGAGTAGGAAGGAGGGAACAGAATTTCCCAATGTGATTCAGTGAACTATGGGTGGCCCTTGCTGGTTTATCAAATGACTTACAGTAATTTTTATTTTTTAAAAAGAAAAGAAATTGATCCCAAAATAAAGCCTAAAAATATCAATTTGTATATTATTAGAAATTTAATAGTATATCATATCCATAATATAAAAGTAAATAAGTTGTAAGGACATCAAAGACTCAGAAATATTACTAGCCAAACACCATGAATAAGAAATCAAACTAAAATGTATCCCAACAAAACAATAGCATGCAATTAAAGAAGATAATAAGAAATAGAAGAAACTGAGTGTAATATTTTTATAATGAAGAAAGAGATTCAAAACCAGGGATTTAATAATAAACATTGTATTTTTTCTCTAAAGATTGAATCATACTGCTTTGTTCTATAGTGAAAAACAATTCTTGAATGATCACTACATATAACAGTACAGCTTGGTATTTAAATTTTTGGAAACATTCTATATGTAAAGCATGGATGGTTAAATTATAGTAACACAGCAAAATCTAAATACTATACACTTTTACATCTCAAAAATAAAAATATTAGATAAAAATAAAACTTTAAATTAATTAGTAAATGTACTGAATTTCTCATCTTTCATTGTGGGGAATTAATAAATAGGTACATTTTTGAGAAATCAAGAAAAGGAGCAAAGAGGAGTGACATCACCTTGATGATAGTATAAGAAGCTACAAACTTCTGTCCCACTTAAACATTGAAAAATAAGTGATAATTGTCAAAATGAAAATTCTCATATCTCTTGAGAACAGTCAAAGCATTATAATAACAAAGCAAATCCTGAATCAAGAAAAGAACAATTTGAAATAGTAGGGTAACCTCCTCTAGTAACACTGCCACCATTTCCACTGCATGCCAGGTGGCACCAGACCAGGATCTCAGTGTAGGCTCCTTTTCTAGGTTCCAGAGGTGGTAAAGTATCTTTTATTTACATACTGGGGTATATGTATATCCATGCCAATTCATCTCTTGACAGTGAAGGACTAAAAGCAAAACACTTGTGTCTGCCATTCTTGTCTCAAAACTTACTCTAGAAATAGAAGTGGCTGACAGGACCAACAAACCACTATGAAATAATGATTGAAACTCGGGTACATGAGGGAAAACATAACAAGTTGGGAAATATAATATAGCACCAGGGCTGTGAGGAAAACCTGTGATATTTCTGGGGAAAGTAGAGCATTGGAATATCCCTGTACATAGGGAGATTTATAAGACCATGCTCAGAAGCACATGGAAAGACACATGCACAAAAAGAACTGAGAGTGTCCTATGATTTCACCTCAGTCTCTGCAAAGTGGGCTAAATACTTAAATACAGCAACAGCAGAGAGCCAATCTGCAAAGACTGGGAAAGGTATTTACTTTCAATTTTTCCATTGTTAACTCCTAGTTTATAAAAAATCATGTCAGTAGCTACGTAGAAGCTAAAGAAACAGAGACTTCAATAAATATACACATCAAGGGATACAACCGTTGCATAATTTGAAAAAAAAAAATCTCTAAACATACTACTATAGCTATTAACGATAAACATGAGGAGAAATCACCAAGCCCTGTGGAATGGGAGAATCTGATTCCTAGATATAAGAAATTAAATAAATAAATGAAAAGTACACATTTCAATGGTCTTCTGTGAAAATGGTATCAAAGAAAGGTAACAGGCTAAACTCTCTTACAAAAATAATAGAGAAAGAGCAAAAAGCTGTCTAAGAGTGCTGCTTTGGGGGTCTGCAGACCAGGAGAGTTCTGCGCATCATCCAGGAAGGAGGGGGACAGATAAATAAAAAGGCCACAGTGAAAATCATGAGTTAATAACCCTACTAGCTGGGACGAGGACCCAACCCCCCCATCAAGGTGAACAGCCTGGGGAAAACCCATAGCTCACTGAGGCCAGCTGAGAGGGAAATGAACATCTTCTTCCCTGGGAAAAGGGAAGGTGTGGAGAGGTGTGGAGAGTGGATTCTCTTTGCTGAGTTTGGTCAGTGGAGCCTGTTTTGAATCTCAGCTCTGACTACGCCAGAATCACTACAAGTGGAGGTTGAAAGAGATGACTCCTTGGAAAGGTTTGCCATTTGCAGGTAGGCTGGGAAACTGAAAGATGTAAAAAAAGCTTTATGGAGTCTCTCATGTCCAAGAACACTTGGATGTGGTTTGCAACACATAAGTGGGTCCCTGGCTTTGTTCTGATAACTTAAGCTAGGCAATCTTAAAGATTTAGAGTAAGTTGAAACAGAAATCGAAGAAGAGCTATGAAAAAAATACTACTAGAGAAATTGACTCTCAGAGTAAATTAACCAATATAATAAGATTCCTAGACATCAGTAAAAAATTACAAGCCCTACTAAGAAACCAGAATATGTGGCCCAGCTACAGGATCAAATAAAAAATCCTGATAAGACACAGGATTTAAACAACTAATCAATGATGTTCACACTAATTTCCTAAATCAGTTCAAGTAGGTGAAGAAAAATAGGTCTAAACAGAGAAAGGATATAAAGAAGATATTGGGTGAGAATAAAGAACAATTTGAAAGCCTACAAAGAAAAGTAGCAGAGGTTATGAGAATGAAAGGCACAATGGATGCTTTTAAAAATATATTGGAGGCATATAACAGCATATTTGAATTAGTGGAGGACAGAATTAGTGAATTGGAAAACAGAGGATCTGAACTTGAAAAGACATGGAAACAGAAATAGAAAAGAATGGAAAAAAGTTAAATAGAGTCTCAGGGAATTGAATGACAATGTGAAACACACAAGCATACATGTTATGATGTCCCACGAGGAGAAGACTACAGAAAAGGAGCAGGAAAAATATTTGAGGTAATAATGACCCAAAATATCCCAACCCTTATGAAAGATATAAACATCAACAACCCAGAAGGACAACATACCCTCAACAGAATAAATCTGAATACCCCTACTCTGAGCCATCTAATATACAGAATTTCAAAAGCCAAGGATAAAGAGAAGATTCTGAAAAGAGAAAGAGAAAAGCAATGCATCACATAGAAAGGTAAGCTGACTAAGACTAAGTGCTGATCTCTCATCAGAAACTTTGGAGGCAAAAAGGCAGTAGTATGATATATTTAAGGTTCTGAAAAAGAAAAACTGCCAGCCAAGAAGTCTTTATCTGGCAAAGAAAATTACAGTGGGTTTAAAGTCCCTAGACAAATCAAAACTGAGGAAGTTTACTATCCAAAGACAGGATTTACAAGCAATGCTACAGCCACAAAGGAAAAGACAAGGGTCAAAGACTTGGAGAAGAGTTTAGAAATGAAAAATTTTAGTAAGGCTAACTAAAAGGTTAAAAAGATGGATGATTGTAAGATATGACAATGGAAAACCAAAGAATAAAATACACAAAGTAAATAATATCTTTACAGTATAATCATTGAATGCTAACAGATTGAACTCCCCAATCAAAAGAAATGGATAGAGAATGGATAAAGGAATGTAAGCCATCTATACGCTGTCTACAAGATAAACACCTAAGATACAATATATTCCATGAACATAATAATTGAAAATGATCTGGTAAAGTGATACAAATATTGGACAAAATAGACTTTAAATGCCAACTGTTATAAAAGATGAAGAAGGTCACTATATATTAATAAAAGGAATACTTCTCCAAGAGGAAAGAACAATCATAAGTATTTATGAACCTAACCTGGGTGTCCTTAAAGACATGAGACACAAACTGGCAAACCTGAGGGCAAAAATAGACATCTCAAGACTAATAGTTGGAGACTTCAATACACCACTTTCCATATTGGATAGAATATCTGGACAGAAGTTCAAAAAAGGAAACGGATAGCTTGAGTGATATACTAAATGAACCAGACCTAATAGATATCTTTTGAGCATTATATAAAAAACAAGCATGATATACATTCTTCTCAAGGGCACATGGATCCTTCTCCAGGATAGACCATATGTTGGGTAACAGGGCATGTCACAATAAATTGTAGAAGATTGAAATTATACAAAGCACATTTTGTGATCATAATGTAATGAAGCTGGAAATCAATAAGAGTTGGAAAAAATGCAAATTCAACATATGCAAAGATTAAACAACACACTCTTAAATAATCAGTGGGAAAAAGAAAAAAATGCTAAAGAAATCAGTAAATATCCCAAGATCAATGAATACAAGAACACAACATCCAAAACCTATGCGATACCTCAAAGGCAGAGCTTAGAGGAAATCTATATCACTCAATACTTACATTAAAAGAAAAGAAAGAGCTAAAATAGAAGAACTAACTGCACACCTGGAGAAACTACACAAGGAACAGCAAACTAATCCAAAAGCAAGCAGAAGGAAATAAATAACAAAGATTAGAGCAGAAATAAATGCGAATGAGAACCACAACAACAACAACAAAACATTAGAGAGAAAAAACAAAACTAAAAATTAATTCTTTGAGATAACAAAATTGACAAACCCTTAGCTAGACTGACAAAGAAAAAAAAAGAGTGATGATGCAAATAAATAAAATCAGAAATGAGAGGTAGGACATTAGCACTGTCTCTGCAGAAATAAAAGAGATCATAAGAAGATTCAACTATATTCCAACAAACTAGACAACAAAAACAAAATGGACAAGCTCCTAAAAACACATTAACAACTTACACTAGCCTAGAAGAAATAGAAGACCTCAACAAATCAATAACAAATAATGAGATTGAAACAATATGGTAATTCTATACATGTTCATGTTTGTTTTGTAAGTTCACAACCTCAGTAATAAAAATATATTAAAAAACAAAAACAAAACAAACAAAACAGAATAACCAGAAAGATGGTGGCAGAGTTAGGATCTCCAAGGGTCAGCTCATTCTACAGGGCAGTTACTCATCACCCAGAGCTAAATGAGAACCACATTTAAGCACCTGTTTGGGGGCTCCAGGAGACCAGAAGACCATCCTGCACCATCTTTGAAAGAATTGAAAGTGGAAACTGATCATCAGCAAAGAAGATTTGTTAGTAGAGCAACCCACGCCTCAGATGCTGGTGCCCATACTCCACCAGTGGCGCTAGCTGCCTCAGGAGATATTCCATGGCCAGAATTGGAAGCTTCATTTCCCAAAAAGGGAGGAGGAGGAGATGGTTGGGAATCACCTTCAGCTACTGATTAGTAAATTTAGCTGGCTAAAGTATAATCCTAAGAAAAGCTAAAGTTTGAACATGTCCAAGTCAGAAAGAGGCTGGTAGCTGCCATTTTAACAGTGTCCCCAGCATGAGGGAAAGTGGAGTGGATTGAAAATGAAAATCACAGTGCTAGCAGGTGTTAGATTGTAACTTACTGATCCTGAGCTCAAGCTATGTGTCCAAATGCAGCATGCTCCATTTCAGCCCCTGATCTTTTCACATCCCGGCTGAACCACAGAACATTCTCTCCCGCAACAATAAGACAGTCCTCAGAAAATCACTCCCTGCTCTGAGAAGAGCAAGCATGGTACTTTTCCACCTCGTATCTTCACGCCCCTCCCCAACCATACCCAACTAAGCCAATTCAATATGTACTCCCAAGCTCAGTCAGATGAACTGAAGTCTGTCTTCAGAACCCTGCCATAAGGGTGACCTAATAAACTCCTGCCAGAATATTGGTCTGTCTCTGAGCCTCTTTAACCTGGGATCTAACAGTAGGGACCAGCTTCTTTCCATCCAGATCAGATTGCAGCTCTAACAAAGCCTCAGCCCCACCTTTGGCAGGGAGGAAGCTTGGGCACCTGCACCAGCTTCTCCAGGAAACTACAGGCCATGCTGTGGAGGCCGGTGCTGATCCAATTCTAGCAGTGAAATTTGCCTCAGGAGCTATTCTGTGGCTGGAGTTGGAAGCTCCATTTCCCCAAAACTGGGGAAGAAGTGATGGTTGGCCACCGACTTCAGCTACTGATTAATAAATTCAGCTGTCTAAAGTATAACCGTAAAAACAGCTAAAGTTTGAACCTGTCCAGGTCAGAAAGAGGCCATTTACCACTCCTGGCCCTAGCATGAGCAGAAGTGGGGCTGATTGCAAATCACAGTCCTGGTAGAGGCTGGTTTTTTTTTTACCCAGTTTGGACTGCAGCCCTTGTTTAGGCTTCAGCCCCACCTCTGTCAGGAAGAAAGCTGGTGGGATCTACACCAGCCTCTCCAGGTAACTGCAGGTTCTTCAGCCCACACAAACTGGTTTGTTGAGCACCTTTAATTCCATCTCCACCCTTCCAACCCCAAAGAATAGGAGGAAGCTGGGGTTTCTTCAGCCATTTTTGGAAACTGCAGGTGCCTTCAGCCCACACAGTCTGGATACTTGGGCACCTGTAGCTCCATCACTGTCCCCCAATAAGATAAAATAGGAGCTGTGTTTCCTCAACCTCTCTGTGTAACTGCAGGTGCTTTTGGCCCACACAGACTGGATAATTGTTCACCTATAGCTCCAACACAGTCCCAAAGTAAGGTAGAAGGAGAACTGTGTTTCCTCAGCCTTCACGGGCAACAGCAGGCACTTTTGCACTGCATGGCCTGGACTGGTGGGTTCTTGTGGATCCACTCCCATCCTCACAAAAATAGGATGGGGCTGGGATATCTTCAGACTCTCCATACATTGGCAGGTACTCTCAGTCTATAGGGACTGAACTGTTGGCTGCCTGTAGATATACCCCTACCACCCAAGAGCACAGGAGGGGGCTGCTGTTTCTTCAGCCTCTGAGTAATGGCATGAACTTTCAGCCTACACGGACTGGACTGGTGGGCATTGGTGGTTCCATTCCTACCCTTAAAGGTCATAAGGGACAGTACTCCCTCATTCTCTCAGGGCAACTGCAGATGTTTTCAACCCACATGAATTAGATTGTTTGGCAGTCCAGAGGGTCCATCCACACCTGTGGTAGGGATGGGGGCCCAGTGTTACGTCAGTCTACCTGGGAAGCTATGGTCATTTTGGACCTACATGGCATAGATTGGTGCCCACACCTGCAGATCTATCCTCACCCCAGACTGGGAAGTCAGGGGCGTGAAGCTTCATCAGTCTCTCCAGGCAACTACAGAAGGTCTTGGCCTGCACAACTTACATTATTACACATGGCTGTGGCTCTATCTCTACCCCCGACAAAGGAGAAAATTGGGAGAAAAATCATTGGTCCCTGGGGCAATGCAGGCAGCTTGAACCTCCACAGCTTACAGCCGCAACTACATCCTCAACTCCTACTACACAACCAGCAAAGGATAAATGGCAAGAAATCCCTAAACTGAAGAGAAAAACTGCACCCAAAATAAATACATCTAGTAAACCAGATGTCAAGACACCAAAAAAACCCCTACAATCCATAGCAAGAAACAAGAAGATATGGCCCAGTTAAAGGAACAAGATAAGCCTCCAGATGGCATAATGATATTGAGACAACTAATCATAGGTGTTCAAACCAATATCTTTAATAAATTAAATGAGATGGTTAAAGACATTAAGGATATTAAGAAGGCATTGGATGAGCACAAAGAAGGATGTGAAAGCATACATAGAAAAATAGCAGATCTTATGGGAATGAAAGGTGTAATAAATGAAATTAAAAGTACACTGGAGTCATATAATAGCATATTTGAGGAGGCAGAAAAAAGGATTGGTGAACTTGAATACATGTTCTCTGAAAGTGAACATACAAAAGAACAGATGAATAAAAGAATGTAAAGAATTGCACAAGCTCTCAGGGAAATAAATGACAGCAAGAGATGTGCAAACATACATGCCATGGGTGTCCCAGAAGAAGAGAAGGGAAAAGGACAGAAGGAATATTTGAAGAAATAACGGTAGAAAATTTCCCAAACATATTGAAGGACACAAATATTTGTGTCCAAGAAGCTCAACGTACTCCCATCCAAATAAATTCATATAGACCAACTTCAAGACACATACAAATCAGAATGTCAAATACCAAAGATAAAAAGAATTCTGAGAGTAGCAAGAGAAAAGCAATGCATAACATATAAGGAGTACCCAAGAAGATTAATTGCTAATTTCTCATCAGAAACCATGGAGACAAGCAGGCAGTGGTATGATATATATAAGATACTACAAGAGAAAAACTTCCAGCCAAGAATCTTATATCCATCATGATTGTCTTTCAAAACTGAGGGTGTTTAGAATATTCACAGATAAACCACAACTAAGAGAGTTTATAACAAAGAGACTGGCTTTGCAGTAAATACTAATGGGTGTGTTAAAGTCTGAAAAGAAAAGATGAGAGAGAGGCTTGGAAGAGAGTCTAGAAATGAAGATTAAATCAGTAAAAGTAGCTAAAAGTCTCAAAAACATGATGAAAATAAAATGTGACAGTTAAAACCCAAAGTCAAAGTGGGTGAAATAAGAACTGCCCTTACAGTAATAACAATGAATGTTAATGGATTAAATTGCCCAATCAAAAGACACAGACTGTCACGATGGATAAGCAAATATGAGCCACCTATATGCTGTCTGCAAGAGACTCACCTTTGAATCAAGGATACCAATAGATTGAAAGTGAAAGGCTGGAAAAAGGTATTCTAAGCATGCGATAACAAAAGCAACAACAATAGCCAGAGTACCTATACCTATACCTATACCTATACCTATACCTATACCTATACCTATAGAAGATGAAATAGATATAAAAGACAATTTTCCAAATGTTAAGGGGTGGGGCATGGTAACAGTGGGTGGACAATCACTCAATAAATGAAGGAATACTGAATTCCCAGCCTGGAAATCTCTGCCACATTCTCCAAGGGAGCAGCAAAATTCCCCTGAGTGCAGGGGCAGTGTCTGGGAAAGGAGGATGATCCACTAATGGGTTCTTGTTATTGATGACTAGTCTTATGAGTCTTTGCCCTTGTAATTGAAAAAGCCTACTGTTATGGGGTGCCTAAGGATTGCCACCTGAGAGCCTCCTTGTTGCTCAAATGTGGCCTGTCTCTAAGCCAAACTCAGCATATGAATGTATTACCTTCCCCCCAGCATGGGACATGACTCCCAGGGATGAGCCTCCCTGGCAATGAAGGATTAACACCAAGTGCCAACAGGCAATACGAGTGTAAAAAGACCTTGAATAAAATGGGGAAAAGGTAAAGACAAATGAATTCATGTGGCTAAGAGACTTCAAAGAGAGATGGGAGGTCATCCCAGAGGTAACACTTATGCACACCTCAGTAGGATCTCATAGAACACCAAACTGGATATCACCCCACACAGAAGGGCTCCTGAGGGCTCTGGAGACACACAGGTCCTATATAAGTGGAGATAGCTCCAGAGATTGATGCCTTTTCAGTGGTCTATACTTTGGAATCTGTGCTCCTGAGAGTGACAGAGTTGGACTCAAATGAGTCCTCTCTGTACATGATCCATCAGTCCCTTCTATTCAAACCTATATGTGATGCTGGAATTTGTAGGTGTACTTCCAGAGACTGGAGCCTCTGGCCTGCCCATGTGCCAGCTGTGCCTGGAATCTCAGTGGAGCTGCAACTCCTACTCTACAACTCAATGGACTCACCCAAGTCACCTGTTGAGGAGA
>JAQZBX010039495.1:0-23013 GCA_029593785.1 Cabassous unicinctus
TGCTCTAGAGTCTAGGCTATGCGAGCTGACCGGCTGAAAGGACGTAGGCTGAAGAATGGAAGTATGATTCTAAGACACTAGTACATAGTGAGAGACTGTAGGAATATAGCTGAATAGGTAAGTACGGAAGAGACCAGTTAGAACTTTGGAAGTTCAACTGCTGGACTCTAATCCAGAAAACAGTTAATTGGGTTACTTAACTGTTCTAACAAGTAATGAGCCTTGAGCAAATGAAGATCTGGGTTGGGATGAAACCTTGGAGGGGACCCTATAAAGGTCATTTCCCAATTATACCACATAGATTATTTGCATAAATGGCACAAAAAACTACCTTAAACAAGCATCCTCAGTCCTTAGGGCAAGGTAAGACAAACTGTCACCTCACCCTACCATATATGCAACCTAACATTTCCCCTTTTAACCACATTCAAATATATATTTCAGTGCCGTTATTTATGTTCACAATAATGTGCTATCACCATCATCCATTTCTAAAACATTTCCATCATTCCAGAAAGGAACCTTATACATTTTAAGCCTTTACTTCCTAATTTCCTATCCTCACCCCATCCCCTGGTAATTTATATTCTAGATTCCGGCTCGATGAGTTTGCTTATTCTAATTATTTCATATCAGTGAGATTATGCAATATTTGTCCTTTTGTATCTGGCCTATTTTACTCAGCATAATGTCTTTGAGGTTCATCCATTGTTATTGCATGTCTCAGAACTTCATTCCTTTTTACAGCTAAATAATAGACCATGGTATGAATATACCACATTCTGTTTATTCATTGGTTGCTGGACACTTGGGTTGCTTCCATCTTTTGGCAATTGTGACTAATGCTATGAACTTCAGTGTGAAAATATCTGTTGGAGTCCTGCTTTCAATTTTTTTGGTATATTCCTAGAAGTGAGATTGCTAAGTCATATGGTAATTCTATACTTAACTTTCTGAGGAACCATCAGTCCATTTTCCATAGTGGCTACATCATTTTACATTCCCACCAGCAATAAATGAGTGTTCCTATTTCTCTACATGCACTCCAACACTTGTTATTTTCCAATTTTTTAAGTGAAATGGTATCTCATTGTGGTTTTGATTTGCATGTCCCTAATAGCTCAATATCACTAGCTATTATGCTTTTTGATCATTTGTAGATCTTCTTTGGAGAAATGTCTATTCAAGTCTTTTACCCATTTTTAAAATTGGGTTGTCTTTTTAATTGAGTTGAAGTATTTCTCTATATATTCTGGATGTTAAAACTTTATTGGATATGTGGTTTCCAAATATATTCTCCCATTGTGTAGGTTGTCATTTTACTTTCATGGTAAAGTTTTTAATTTTGATGAGGTCCTATTTATTTTTTCTTTTCTTGTTTGTGCTTTGGATATAAAGTCTAAGAACCCATAGGGGCAGGATCTTTTTTTCTGTTTTTGTTCACTGTTTTGTTCCTCTGGCATCTAAATAAGTACTTGGCACATAGAACTGAAACATTAAAAAATTTGTTGGGGGAATAAAGACTTCAGTAAATATGTGCTATATATATTTAATGAATGAAAAGGTAGCCTAAGTACCAGAGTGTGCATAGGTGAATCCAGAAGCCAAGTGGTAGAGCGAGATGACCTTGGGATTTGAGTTTCAGCTCTATGCCTTAACCTTTCTGAACCTTGGTTTTCTCATCTCTCAATCATCTATAAAATGGGGATAACCACCACCCACCTCTGACATAGCCATATTTAATTTTAAGCAAAGCAACAGTGAAAGGTTATTATATGAAAATAAACAGCAATGACAATGATGACTGTTAAATAACAATAAACAGTATTGCATTGCAATCCAGTAATGCCTCTGAGGCCTAAGGCCTTGGAGACAATCAGCCCTTAATCCGAGGGATCAGACTGCCATGCTTGGAGGCATCAGCTGGAATGGGTTCTCTTTCTCACTTTCACGGGACTGCAGCAAAGAGAGAATATGCTTCCTTCTTCCAAGCAGCTCTACTACCCCTGGCTCCCTTCTATAACCTGCTGCTCCTCACCAGTCACACAGATGTAGAAGCAGATCCCACCTGGTGCAAATATACACACTCACAGAGATGTGTGCAAGCGTGAAGGCACAGCTAACATGACAATTTAGAGCTTCCATGAACTGGGGTTGGAGACCCCAGAGCTACCAGACACATATGGAAGAGAGAATTTATCTGGTTCAAAACATTTCCTACCAGTTTCCTTTTCCCAAGTTAGAAAGACTTCATGATCTCAAGAAATAAAAATATTTAGCAGCAATACAGAGCCATCATAGGAAAAACATATAAGAAAATGAAGTTTCTGTAATCCTGCCACCTTGTGATAACTACACCTTTAACATTTTAGAACATTTATTCCCCATCTTAGTGTGTGTATGTCTGTGTAGACCTGGATAATTGTTCAGCAAATGAACTAAAACTCAAGCCCAGCTGACCCTTCTTCAGTCCATGGCTCCTTTGGTTAGGTCTCAGGCCTGCAGGCAGCCTAAAGCTGCGAGGGTACCTCCTATGGTAACTGCTGTTCCAGGCCAGGTCCCAGGCTCCCTACTCCCTAAGAGGAGGAAAGGGTAGTAGAGTAAAAAGAACACTGGCCACATCAAGAACTCCAGCTATGGATTCTCGCATTACTGTCAACTCATTGCATGATCTTAGTCAAATCCCAATCTTGCTGGGTTTCAATTTCCTCATCTGTCAAATGGAGTAACAACTTTAGACCATCTTCTAATAGCCCTTTCACCTTTAAAACTCAGCGATACAGAAGATTCAAATAGCTGAGTTTCAGATGCCATTACTCCCAAGGAGGGCCAACATTCAAAGCCTACCCTTTGGCCCGAACTCTCAAGCATGCCCACAACAGAGAAGGCAAAATCTCCTAAACTGGAACTAGTACCTGAGCTGGGGGGAAGCAAAAACCTAGGGCCCGGTGATCACTAGGAGAGAAGGCAAGGAGGGAGGGAGGCAGGTGTGGTTTCCGCCTGATTTCCAGCCCCTTGACTTTGGACTTCAGCTCAGCTGCCTTCCATGGATCACTGTTCCTACAGGGTGAGGGATCCAGATACCCGCTCCTTTGAAAAGCCTGCCATCTATTCTAGAGCTTTAAAGTGTGTGAATTTATAATAGACATTACAAGACTGCGTGAAAGACTGAATTTGTGAAACGGTGGAGAAATCCTTATACTACATTCAATGAAAAAAGTAGGATACAATGATGAGAATAAAACTGAAGAAGTTGTGATAAAGTACATACATATTATGTACATATAGAAAAAAGATGGGGATATAAGTAAAGTCAAGCTCTCTAGGATTATAGACGATATCTTTTCCTCAAATTTTCCCATATTTTCTATACTACCTACCACAAACACATTACTTAAAACAGTCTTTAAAACATAAACACATGCTCATGAAATTTCAAACAATACCCTAGAAGGTTATTTGGTAAAAAGTCCTCCATCTCTTTTCAGCTCCTTCCTAGCTATCTCCTCTCCCCCAATTCCATACTCCTCCCTAGAGGTAACAACAGCTGTTCAGTGTACCTCTTAGATAATTTCCTATACATTCACCCACCCAGACAGACAGATGGACACACAGAGTGTGTTCTTGGCACAAAGCAGTTCATACTATATGGTAAATTGTTCTATACAGGTTTTGTTTTGTTTTCATTTAACAAGTGGGAGATCATCCCATCTTGGTATTTTTTGTTTGCTTATTTGTTTGCTTTTGTTTTAGATGGCTGCATACTACTCCACAGTAAAACTGTACCATAACCATTCTCATACTGGAGCCAATGCTACTGTCCATCTTATTGTTTGCTACTACAAAAACTGCCACTTGAACATCCTGGGACAAATGGAGAACTTCCTTAGGATATATTCTTGGAAGGAGAATTGATAGGCCAGAAAGCATACACATTTTCAATTTTTATAGATTCTGACAATTAGCCTTCCAGAAAGACTATATAAATGAATATGCCAACCAGTGTATAAGTATCTATTTCTCTTACCAATAATTTTGCCAGTCTGAAGGGTAAAAATATTTATATTTGCATTTATCTGATTACTAGTAATATTAAGTATCTTTTCAAAATTTATTGCCTTTTTTACCCTTGTTTCTTCATAATTTTTGCACATTTTTCTATTGGGTTGTTTTTCTTTTTGATTGCTAGGAACTCTTTATACATCCTGGATATGAATCTTTTATCTATTATTTAGGTTTTAAGTATTTTCTCCCAGTCCATCATTTGTCTTTACTTTCTTTATAGTGGCAATTACATTTGCCTGAAATCCATCTGGAATTTATTTTCATGAATAGAATTAAGTTAGGGATATAATTTACCTTGCTTTAATATTAGGGAAATTTTTTAAAGAGAAACTTCAAAAAATCCCTGTTTTATTTTTGTCTTTCAAGCTTCCCATATTTAAAAAATCATATTTATGGACCTTTTAAGGAGGCAGGACTATTAAAAAGGATTAAGAAGAAGCCTTGCCACATACCTCACAGCCTGGGCATTTTCCTAGCTCTGTAAATGGACGATGCTGGAGCACAGCTCAGCAGGCACGGGAGCGGCAGATGTCAGGGTCCAATTCTCAGGGTAGTTCTCACGCTCCTCTGGGTCAGAACCATGCTCCAACCCCACATCACCTACGAGGACCCCCATCAAAGAGGGGGATATACTCCTGTCTAAATATCCCTTAAGGCCACATTTAAGTACCTAGGAAAGCCTTAAATGAGTAATTATGCAAAGTAATTACTCCAAAGTGTAATTCACCTCATGCAAAATCTCTAATGTGAGTTTATTTCTCTGTCTCCCACAACTGTGATTATAAGTTTGAGAGTATTTGTGTTTAATAAATATTTGCTGAATGAATACATGAATATCCAAAGTCAAATCTTTAAATCATTCATCATGAGCATAACTAGAAAGAGTGATTTGGGGATTGAGACAACAAAGGGGAGTAAAGTTGATGGTTAACCAGAAGCGAATTTTCCAGTAAAGCCTTGGGGGCCATGCTAGAAGCTGTGGCAAAACTAACATCCTGGTGTGTGGGTTTGGGGGAGGGAAGACCTCAATAATGTGGCATGGAGGAGAGTGGGCAGTGGAAGCAGATTCAACAGCTCTGCTCTGTTCTTGGGTATTTTGACAAATCATACTATCATGGGTGAAACACAGGGCTTAAAAACACCCCTGGGTGCACGTGTCTTACATGACACCAAATAAACCTAAGGTACTGAACTCTATAAAAATCAGGAGTCAAAAACTGACATGACACCTGTAGTGACCACTGGTCAGAGGGGTGGATAACAAGAAGCCACGTACTCTGTCCCACCCAAGTCCTCCAGTGATTGGCTGTAGATTCAGTAGCAGCTGACCAGGGTAGGGGTCAGTGTGGGGCCAGGACAGGAAGGTGCTGCACTTGTGACCCCGCCCCCACCAACCCTGAGAAATGCTAGGGCAGGTAGAGATGGACAGTCCTGGGGCTTGCTTGAAAGTGTGGGTGGCCTGTCATTGTTTTACTTGATTGTGCTTTTGACCACTTAGGCTTTTGTTATAACATTTTTTTTCTAGTTGTAAAAATAAATAATGTTTATTTTAGGAATTTTTGGAAAAAAAAATGTAAAGAATAAAATTAAAAAGTCACCCAGCATCCTTCCATATAGCATGTTTTAGTAAACTTTCTTCCAGTCTTTTATAAATTAATATATTGCTTTCTTTCATATGCATACACACCTACCTTTTATATGCTACCCTGTACAGAGAATTTACAACCTGCAGATATGCTAAACATTTCACAGGCATTCTTGCATAACATTTGCAATACTCCATTTTCACAGATGCTATTATCATTCCCATTTCACTAATGGGAGAATGTGGCATACAGATTAATCTGGTGAGTCACAGAGCCGGTAAATGACAGAGCCAGTATTCAAGCCAGGTCTGTTAGGCTCCAAAGTCCACACTCATACACGTTTTGAGTCCTATTTGGATGAAGGACCATAGGAAATAAAAGTGCCTTAATGCACCTATAATTAGCACAAAGCAAAATGAATTTAAAAATATGTAGTTCAAATTTTCAGTTAGGAAAAGTCTGAAATATTTCTAATAGAATGGAAATTGCACAGTTCTCATGGTTATTCTCTTTATTTAGTGGAATAATTTACTTTAAGGGCCATAAAAATATTTATAGGGCTTTCATGAGCTCATTTGCAACCTTCATCTCTCAAATCTACTTTCACCATTATGCACCTCTGCTTTCAATTTTACTATCAAAAGGTCATGCAGAAACATAACCTTCGTGGTTCAGGAAGAACAATACAATCCAACACTAGTCCCAAGAGTGGTTCATGGCAGGGCTTGATGGGTGGATGGGTGACCTTTGTGTCCCTACACTGGAGAGTACACTGTTCAAATCATAGTGCAAACTTGGCCATGGGAGAAAGCAATCCTGACAATCTATTTGCTCAGAGTTCTTACTCTGTGGGGTTTTTGTGTCTGCCCCTTTATGTGTCACCCCAATTGTTTCAAGGAAGGGATCTCTTGGTGACAGAATCCAAGTCCAGAGAACACAATGTAGAATCACGTGTGAGTTGCTGCTGTTCACTTCCTTTATCCTAGTGAGGGTTCTGAAAAAGATCTTTTAAATAAGACCACCAGGCTCCATCTAGTAGCAGTATTTCCTAACTTGATATGATGTATCATTCCAGAAACAGGGGTACCTAACAATGGTGGGGGAGAGGGGTGTACGGATAGAAACTGTAAGGTAAAAACATCTTCACTCTCCTCCTCTTACCCCCATCAAGTTCAAAGTCAAAAGGAAGCAACCCTTATTTTAAACCAAAGGAACCCAATAGACTAGATATAGGAATACTGGCTTTCTCTGAGACAGAACCTTAAAGCAAGGACATAAATTCTTAATATCCATGCTGGTGTGGGGGGGATTTCTCATTTCAAAAGATGGCTGCATCCATGGCCACAAGTGAGATATGGCTTAGCCTTGGGAAATCAACTGCCAGCATGGCATCTGGGCAAAGCCAGGGATAGGAAGGAAGAAGGGCTGATGGCCATCTCTGGGAAAGCTATCCCTTAAGCTACCAGAATCAACTGGTGGGCTCAGAAAGTGAAATCCAATACTCTTCCTGGGAGACTTCCACGAACCCTAAGGAAGGATTCAGGAGTACTTATATGAGGGAGCAGGGAAATGAAATGAATAAATCTCAGGCTGCTGAGGCTATGCCAAAAGAAGGCAGGTGAAACAGGGCTCTGGAAGGGTCATGGCGATTAGAAACTCAGACTCCTTGGGAGAGTCAATGCTATTTTAGGAGACAAACAAGTGTGACTGTGGTTAAAGATAATCACAGTCAGATGTTGGCAAAGTAGACAAACATTTCTAGGTCTCTGCTATTTAGGGTATAAAAGTGCGAGTGTGTGTGTGTCAGGCACTGCTTATATTTAGAGCTTTGGCGGCACAGGGTTTATATATGCAAATAAAAGTAATACTCCCCAAGAAAAGCTGCTTCTGGAACACCTAACTCAGGTCACGTTTCAGGGACACAATGTGGAACTGGACCAGATTTCACTGCAATAATAAAAACAATAGAACTTGACACAAGAATCCGAATCGAGTTGAGTAAGTGGGAGAACGAATAAGATAATAAGATATTGAGTGGAAGCCAAGACTCAATTTATTAAATACACACTCTTGGGAAAGTCGTTTAATCTCTCTGTGCCTCAGTCTTTTCATCTGTGAAACCTGTCAGCTGACTCCCTAAAGCTCCCAAAGGAGATACTACAGTGACATACCATCAACTACAGGCACTCCACACCCTTTCAGGTCTCTATGTCTGTCCTCGTGCTACTTCCTCTGCCTGACTCCTTAGATGATGAGTATCCCTCCTGACCCTTCAATACTCAGCCCCGTGTCACTGCTTCAACAAGGTCTCCTCTGCACACATCCTCCTCTCCCCTCCAGAAGAGCTGGTTGTTCTCTCTGAGCACACACAACAGGAGAGGCAGAGGGATTCCAGTTGTGCCTAAACTCATCGCAGTTTCTCACTGAACTGAGGGGCCCACAGGTCAACACTCAACATAGAGGCCATCTGCTGGCTGCCTCCCTAGCATCCATTTCCCTCTTTGCCCTTCATAAGAGCACCCCAGATTTCTCTTTGAGAGCTCCACCCCCATTTCCATCCCCAGGGGTGAGTCCTAAAATAGTCAGACTATTTAATCCTATAGGCCATAGGGATTAATTCAAGGATGGGCAATGACCTGACTCGGGGTTGACAGGCCCAAGGAGAGCCAATTTTGGGCACTTTGACTTCCTCCTTCACAATAGCCATGAAGTTTCATCAGCAAGTTTCAAAAAGTCTAATGTAAACTATAAATTTAACCAATAATATATGCAATCAAAATATTGAGTTTCTTTGATGCTCAATGGATACAGAGCTTCTCGTTGGGCTGATGAAAAAGTTTTGATAATGGATGGTGGACCAACATTATGAATGTAATTAACACTACTAATTGTATACTTGAAAGTGGTTAAATTGGAAATTTTATGTTGTATATATGTTACAATATTTTTTTTTAAATTTTGTCTAAAAGTGATAAATGGGGTTACTGAATACAAGTTCTGATAAGTTACTGATGACAAAATAGAAATTTCTGACCCATAAATGGCAGATCAGATGCCTATCGAAGCACAGTAGATAGTTGTAGTAATTAAACAAACATACCCAGGATGATCAACTTTGAATATCAATACAGGATAATGGCACTAAGTAAACTAATAAATAAGTGTAATGGTCCTTAGTGGAGACTTGATGAAGAATTGCTTAAGAATCCAACACACTGGCCTCCAGGAGTAGGGAGGAAACCTTTTATCTGTTTCTAAATAAATATCAACACTGAGTCAGCCCAACATCAGCAAACCTGTTTTAAACAGGGACAATTCCCAGGGCTCACGAATTGGGCAAAAGGCCCAGTAGTTTGAGGTCTAAGTTGGAAGTCCATTGTCCTTGAGAGCTTTGAAAAATATTCACTAATCCCCTCATCCCATTTAGTTTATCTAAAACTACTGCCTTACAAGTCAGAGCGATATCTCATAATGGGAAAGAAGACTACTGTTCACAGGCTAGCATTTACTGAGTGCATGCTATGTGTCAGGAAGCCAGGCACTATACTAAGTGGTATACACACACACACAATTTTTTTTATTTGACTCCTCTTAACTACCCTATGGGAGAGATGCCTTATTTTTCCAAATGTACAGATGAAGAAATTGGCATATAAGTATCTAGACTAATGCAACGATGGGAATGCGGTCTGATTCAACTTAATCCATGCTTTTCACTCAGAGACCCGAGCTAAGGAGCTCCACAGAGAACTGCCTAAGTAAAACTCTAGTAGACTTACAGGAAATGACAGGTGAGCATTAGAGTGCCAACAAGCCCACATTTCTTTCTTATACAATTCCCTGTTTGTGACACTAACTTGGGTACTTTCAGAGAGTGCTAGACTCCAGCTCTAGAAGCTCTGTGATCTGGTTCTCCTCTTAACTGCGAGCTAGGGCATTTTGGAAAGACACATAAACTCAAGGTAGTCTCTTCAAATCTGCCTCTGGGCTACTTCCAAAATCTTTCTTAGAGATCAAACAGAAAAATAAAGATTGTGCTATTTGAGCCATAATCTGATATCACTCTAAAATATCATATATATATATATATACACATATGAATTATATATGAAACTCATAATATAGGATGTTGATCATGACCATAAATACAAGTTGGAAATGCTAGATCACAATGAGCTAAGTTAATACAATAAATTCGTTTCAATGCTTTGCAGTTACACATTTTAAATACCTGATTGGGCAAAGCCACTTCTCAAACAGAATTACAGATAATCCCCTGTGCAGTCTCTGAAATATGTGTCCATTGATACAGAAAAAGATGCAAAGGAAGATCAGACAACCAAACAAAGGCTGAAATCACTACAAGGCAACGTGTAGATCGTATTTCATAAATCTGAGATCAGTGACCTTGGACTAAGAGGGAAGGGTGAGTACATAATTGTGGTATAATGCTTGGCAAGAAGCCATGGTAATTACAAATCCAGGTGAGGTTATGTCATTGATATTTCACAGTGGGAGGAAACAGAAGGTGGAGAGTTTGGCTCCAAGGTGCCCAGCCAAGCTAGGATAAACTCCACGAGCCCCTGAGAATGACTAAACTTCACCCACCCTGAACTCATCTTCCTCCTTTAGGGCTGATTTGGCCTTTTGGGGAGCCTTGCCACCTTTCCACCAAACCCCCCTGCCCCTCCCTGAGAACATGAGAGCAGTCTAGCTCTGATTTGGCTCTTGCAGTCCTGGCTTGTGTATGCTGGCAGAAGGGTCAAAGTTAAATTTAGACCTGACCAACTCACTGGGAATAAGCTGGGAAACTGGCTGTTTGAGGAGATCCAAAGGCGATCTGGTAGAGTTAGCTGCTAACACTAAAATGGAAGCACTATTTGGTGGTTAAGCTGTAAGTTAAATTGGGAAGGGGGTGGAATTTCCAAACCAAATCACAAAGAAACTGGGACTTAAAAAATAGAAAGACTGAAAAAAAAAACCTTAAAAGGTTATTGAGGTCTTCTCTTACTTTCAAGCAGAACCCAAGTAAGCAAACAGTCTTGTCTCTGGTTCTTAAATCCCTTTGTGGAGTGAGAATCAGAAAAAGATCTCAGAGGCCACAAGCAAATGCCTCACCCAATACAGAATAACGTTGACAACACTGCTAAGCAAGGGTCACTCAGACTCAGCTGAACACGCCAAGCGACGAGTGGCATAGCGTTGCAGGAAGCAGCACGTGTGGATGGCAATGCCTCAGCAGAAACTAGAGCTAAGTGGGGAAGCTCAAGATGAGCATCAGTGAATGGGAATCTGGCCCTTTTAATCTGGAACCCAGTGTTAAGATGTCTAGGAAGGGACTCAGGCCATAAGATGGCCTCACACTGTGAATTAGGAAGTGGCGGATTCAGCAATGAACCTTTGTGGCCAGAGTACAGGTTCCTCAGGTGCTTGTGGACCACATCATGGCATATGAGCTCTTGAAGCAAGCCAGCCATGCTACCAAAAATGTGCAATCCATAAAGCTGTCGGGTTGTATGCTTCTTTTATTCTACTCTCCTTTTGTTTAGCAAATATTTTGGGAAGACTCTTTAAACTTGGTCCAGAAGGCAAACAATACCCACTTGGGGACCAGGCAAGGGGGAGTAACAAAACTCTTAGTACACCCATCAGTTCCCCAGACAGGGTTCCCGTCATTCTCATCTAAATTCCACCTTCTCTCCTGCCTCCCTAAGCAGATATTCTCAAAGTCTCCTGTTCTTTTCTTTGAGAATACTTACAAAACCGTGTATGCATGTGTGTGTGTAATATCTACCATCCCCTCTAAACCGTGAATTTATAAGGGCAGTGCAATGTCCATTTTGTTAACTGGGTGTGATTTCTGATTATCCCCCAGTCCTTAGAGGAAGCAGAGATGACCGTTTTGAGAGGCCTCAAGTAAGGCCCCTAGAATTCTCTGATATCCACAAACCTCTCTAGGACCTCTGGGAGGGCTTCTTGGGACCCTGATTAATTGGAGCACACTGACTCTCTGGGCACGGCTTCAGATCAATCTTGACCTTCCATCTGATCTGGAAGGTCATAGGAAAATGTCTTGGGATCTATCAAGAAGGTCCCAGGGGCTTTCTGGCCTTGCTTGGAGACTGCAAAGCAGGGGGGCAGAGGCTGATTTCATTAGGACCAGGTTCTAGGAATCCAGCTGAGATTTCACATTGACCTTGGGCCTCCAGAAGAGAGAAGGTTCCCTAGAATCCCTCTGGAATTTGGAAACACCAGATACAAGGGCCATAGTGCAGAGATTCTTAACCTTTTTTGTTCCACGGACCCCTTTGCCAGTCAGGTGAAAACCACGGACCCCTTACTAAGTCCACACTATACTGTGTATTATTTAATAAATACATCACACCTGCACCAATACGTCCCCACAAGAATAATGGTTTTTTGAATTTCAGTTCAAGCTCACGGACCCCTTGTTAAGAACACCTTGCAGTCCTGGCTTGTGTATACTGGCAGAAGGGTCAAAGTTAAATTTAGACCTGACCAACTCACTGGGAACAAGCTGGGAAACTGGCTGTTAAGAGGGACAGAATTCTATGGGATCAAATCTGGAGCAGGTGGCTGGGATATAGCTCCAGGAAACAGAGTGAATGCCTATTCACCGGGGTCACTAGACCCTTAGATTCCTTCCAAAGAGCTGGGTCTTCCCCTCAGACTTGATCCAGGGCTTCTACCCTCCTCCTCAATCCCGCCCCCATACAAAAGGGCAGGACCATTCCACCTCTTACAGTCTTATCTACAAAGATAAAAGCAATCTGCTGCAGAAAGAATGGTATCATTCTACTAATAAGCAGTTGCAATCTCAGGCAAATCATTTCACTTTTCTGAAGTGCTCTTCTATGTACAAAATTGAGAGCTGTTCTTTATGATCTAAGGTGCTGTAAAAATCCTAATGTTCTATGATACCATATGGTCAAGACATACCACACATGCAGCTTCCCCTAGAAAATAGGGAGAGGGTCCCAATACTCTGTGTGGCACTGTGCTCAGCCAGGCAGTCAATGTCTGCTTCATAAGGACAAGAATGAGGATGAAAAATGAGCATTAGAATGATGCAATCACCCCAACGCTAATCAGCTAAGTGACAAAACAAAACTTGCCTGAGTTCAACTAGTGATTACATGCACCCTGAGTTACGTCTCCTGTAGATGGCAGAACCCCAGTTAGAGCAGCAATCCCCCCATCCCTCTCCCCACACACACGCGCACACGCAACCACACAGCTTCATCTTTGTTATATAAAGAAGCAGGTTTGGAGTGAAGCGAATAGAGGGGTGAGAGGGCTGGGAGATGGTAGCACATTGTCACTCTTTTCCTGTTGCCTATTCTTTTCAGGGCCTTGCCCATTATGTTCCTTAAAGCTAGTCAATCTGAGCTCTGTAAGGAGAGTTTGCCATTTAAGCCCTGTTTGTTCCCTGGCAAGCTATGCCACTCAGAAGGAAAAACGTTTAACTGCATTTTTTAAAGTGTGAGTTAATAAGACTGGAAGCATGGAGAAGGCTGGGGAGGATGGCCTAGGATTGGCCCTGGAAGGGCATGGGAAGGACACAGGTTTTGAAAGTTTCTACTGTGGCATTTCACTGTATCGTGGATTATAAATAAGCTCTAGACCAGCTCTGTCCAATAGAAATATAATGCAAGCCACAAATGGGAGCCATATATAATTTAAAAATTTCCAGGAGTCACACTGAAAAGTAAAATGAATTAGGTGAAATTAATATTTTACTTAATGCAATGTATTGAAAATACTACCATTTCAACATGTAATCAATCAATATAATAAAGACTGAGATATTTTGCATCCTTTTTTTTTGGTACCAAGTCTTTGAAATTTGGTGTCACTCACACTTACAGCACATCTCAATTCAGACCAGCCTCAGTTCAAGTCCTCAATACCCACATAAGGCTGGTGGCTGCCGTATCAGACAGCTCAGCTCTAGAAGGCAGATCATTTCCTCTGTGGTCCCCTAGCGTCCTCCACACATCCCTGCTGCTTCTCTCACACTGTATCCTTGGTCCTTAAAAAAAAAACCAAAACCCTTGCTGCCCTTTAAAGCCCAGCAGGAACCCCACACCCCCTGGGAAGTCTTCCAAGATCACCTCAAGCCACTGTGCTCTCACTGGCTTCTGCATGATTAATTTAGCCAGTAATCAGGTAGGACCTTGGAGCATTGTTCCTCTTATTGTATTTAGCTACTATTTCCGTTTTTTTTTTTTTGTCATTACTTACTGTTTCATACTTATGGAGCAGCTTCCAAGTTGGTCTACAAGATACTCAGAGGACATGAAAACCTCTTATCCTCTACAGGCCTCTATACGTTTTGTCATAACCTATATAATTGTGTTGGGCAGAGTGTAAACTATAATGTAAACTACAGTCCACAGTTAGTGCTTCATATGTGTGTTCATCAATTGTAACAAATGTACCACACTAATGAAAGATGTTGATGTGGGAAAGTGGGGGAGGGGGAGGGGGTGGGGCATATGGGAATCCCCTATATTTTTGAAGCAACATTTATGTAACCTAAAGCTTCTTTAAAAATAATAAAAACAAAAAAAACCCACATCTTATCCTCTAAGGTGGCTAGTCCAATACACGCCAAAAGATGCTCAAATATTTGCTAATCGATCCCAAAAGTGCTCAGCTCAATTTCCCACATTAGAAAGGAACTAAATCCTTTGAATGTGATAGTTGGCATAGATACATATTATCATTAATGATAGTAATAATCCAGCATTTAAACCGAGCACTTAGGTACTAGTACTGTTTTAAGTGATTTACATATGTCAACTTATCTAAGCGTTACAAAAACAGCATGACTAGATTCCATTATCATCTCATTTTATAAGTGAGGAAAACGAGGCACAAAGAGTTTATGTAACTTGCACAAAGTCACACAAATAAGTAGCAAAGCCGGGATTTAAACCGAGCCTGGCTCCAGAATCCAAGCTCTTTTCCATTATTCTATATTATCTTTCAATCCAGAACAACCACAAAATACATTGTTTATACACTGAATATTAGTTCTCAGCCCAAGAATCAAAGGCATTAGCTTATACTATACTTTCAGCCAGGGTACTATGTAAAAAGAATTAAGGTAATTCCGAAAATGTAAACAGAAGTAAACAGTGGGAGAGGCATGGAATTTCTGGTCCCACAGGACAAGTCTCATAAATCCTCTTAAAACAAAAAATTGTACACTGGTCCTTTCAAGGGGTGTGAAGCTGGGAAGCAATGTGGCAATAAATAAAAAGCCCTGAAATTCTATATAACCTTTGACTCAGGAACTCCACTTCTAGGAATTTATCCTAAGGAAGTAAATGCTTTGTGTGCAAATACTTGACAAGAATGGCTGCAACAATATCATTTAGAATACAAAAATTAGAAATAACCTAAAATAGGGAGAATGATTAAAACAAATCATATTTACACATGATCCAGTGGTGTGCTAATAAATGGTTTTCTAAACAAAACAAAAGCCCTGATTTGTAGTGTTTGGTGACTTTGTAGTATAAATATCCCTGATTTCAACCTACCAATATTTTTACAACCCACTCTCAAAACACTGAGCTGAATCGACTCCAGGGCACTATGAATTTATCCATAAAAACACTGTTTGATATGTTAAGTGAAAAAACTTTAACACATCACTATACCATACTATATCATAGTTTTGAAAAAAAAAAAGACACATGGTTAAAAAAAAAAAGACAAAAGAATATATTCAAACTGTTATTACTGGTTATCTCTAGGTGATGGAGTTTTATCTTCATTTATCTGTAGTTTTAATTTTTTTCCCAATACTTGTATATGAGTTTGCTAGATAGAAAAAAATAACAAAGGCTCTTATAGAGGGAATTGTGAGAAGATGACAAGGTAGGAAGTTCCAGGAATCAGCCCCTCCACCAGAACCACTATTAAACAGGCAACGAATGTTTGAATCAACTATTTCCAAACCCCAGAGTCCAGCATTACATGGTACAGCAACCAGGGAAGAGCAGGAAGAAGAGGTTGATAAATTAAGGGAAATGCCAGTAAATTGCTCTTAGTGCAGCAGTTACTGGCGCCCATCCCCCACTCTTGCAGCAGGCAGCAGTGGGGTCTGACACCTGGTGTAGCTTACTGGTGCCAGAGAAGGACATAAATATCCACTTCCCAAAGATTTAGGAGGTGGGAGACATGGGCTGATTGCTGATCACTGCTTTTGATTAGCTACCTTGATCACTGGGAGCAAGGCTCCTTGGGTGGCCATTGTTCCAATCCACCCCAAAAAGGAAGAGGAGATTTAAAGATGATATGCTTCCTCATAGCTGTGGAGGACAGTTGAAGGGCTACACTGGCTGGGCAGAGGTTGAGTCTAGAAAGCACAATTTTGGGGAGCCATGGAAGGAGCACCTGGCACCCTTACTGACCCTTCCTTCATCCCCTCCCCAGGGCAGTTTAGAGCCTGCTAGCATTCCCTTTGTGGATCCTTGGCCTTGTTTCATCTGGAAAAGACTGACTTGGGAATCTCCACTCCAGCAAGTATCCCTCCTGGAATTTGCCTTCCAGGCAAAAAGATCTTGAGACAAGGAAAGCAGTGTAAGAAAAACATTGAGGCAGACAGTCTGGGGTAGAGGCTTGCCTGCTTTAAGTTCTGTAGTGGAAGACCCAGGAAGGTAGAAGATCTGTTTCCTGGGAAGGAAAGGTAGCATTAAGACTCCTATGAACAGGGGAACTCCTAAGGCCACTAGCAATCACAAGTTCAGGACAAGATACAGACCCAGAGCAGAAATGCACTTTGCATTTGCCTTGGGCTATCCTGCCTGATAGGAGGGCTGAACTCTGACAGAGAGCACCAGCCAATGGAAAGCCAATTTACAAAAAGTGTTGAATGGTGTTTTTGCTTAGATTTGCTTGGTTTTGTTAGCTCCTGTCATTCACGAAAATCTTTGTCATATCACCAGCTGGTTATAACTCAAGAAAGCAGACATCTCAGGGAATAAATCCCAGAAACAACATTTTAAATATTAAAATGTACAGTGAGTAACAAAAGATTACAAGACAGGAATGATGGCCAATCCAAAGGAAGAGAATAAAAATCCAGAAAATATCAATGAAGAAGACCAGACTGAGGACATAATGGACTAAGACTTTAAAAAAGTGATCTTCAATATCTTAAGGAGATGAAGGAAAATACCAAGAAAGAAATAAAGGATATAAGGAAAGCAATGAATGGACAATATGAGAATCTCAATAAAGAGAAAGAGATTTTTAAAAAGGAACCAAACAACTTCTGGAGTTGAACAACACAATAACTGAAAGAAAAAATTCCCAGGAAAGGGTCAACTGCAGATTGGAGCTAGCAGAAGAAAGAATAAGCAAACTTGAAGACAAGACAATTGAAATGAAATCAGGCTGAGGAGCAGAAAGGAAAAAGAATTATAAAAAGCAAAAATAGCCTAAGAGATCTCTGAGACACCATCAAATGTACCAATATTCACATTATGGGAATCCTAGAAGGAGAAGAAAGGGGCAGATCGATTATTCAAAGAAATAATGACAGAAAACTTCCCAAATTCGGTAAAAGATGAGAATATGCATATCCAAGAAGCCCAAATACAACAAACAGGATAAACCTGAAGAAGACTATGCCCCACCACATAATGATCAAACTGTTGAATACAAAGCACAAGGAGAGAGTCCTGAAAATGAATGAGAAAAGTAACATGTTATATAAAAGTCCTGCATTATCAGTAGTGACTTTAAATGTAAATGGATTCAATGCTGTAGTCAAAAGGCAGAGATTGGCAGAATGGATAAAAAAGTATAGCCAACCATATGCTGTTTACAAGAGAATCACCTGAAATTCAAAGACAACAAAACACACGTTCTTCTTGAGTGCCCCTGGATCATCCTTCAGGAGAGACCATATTTCCGGTCACAAACCAAGTCTCAGTAAATTAAAAAATACTGAAATTATACAATGCATCTCTTCTGATCACAATGGAATGAAGCTAGAAATCAATAACAGAGGGAAAAATGGAAAATTTGCAAATATGTAGAAATTAAACAACATAAACAACCAATGGGTTAAAGAGAAAATCACAAGGGAAATAAGAAAATATTTTGAGGCAAATGAAAATAAAAATATATCATACCGCAGCAAAGGCAGTGCTGAAAGGCAAATTTCCAGCTCTAAAACCTTATTAAAAAAGAGTATCTCAAATCCGAGATCTAACCTCAACACTGAAAAATCTAGAAAAAGAAGAACAAACTATAGGCGAAATAAGCAGAAGGAAGGAAATAAAGATTAGAGCAGAGATGGATGAAATAGAGAATTTTAAAAAATAGAATCAACAAAACCAAAAGTTGGTTCTTTGAAAACATCAATAAAAATGACAAACCTTTAATTAGACTGATGAAGGAAAAAAAAAAAAGAGGACACAAACGACTAAAATGAGAAATGAAAAGAGGGACATTACTACCAACCCCACTGAAATAAGAAGGACTATATACTATAAGAGATACTATGAACAACTGTACACCAACATTTTAGAAAAGCTAGAGAAAATGAACAAATTCTTAGAATCACACAAACTACTTACACTGACTCAAGAAGAAATAGAAGATCTTAACAAACCAGCAACTAGTAAAGAGATTGAAACAGTAATCAAAAACCTGCAAAAAAGAAAGGCTCAGGACCAGATGGCTTCACAGGGGAATTTTACCAATATTTCAAGAAGAATTAACACCAATCTTGCTCAAACTCTCCCAAAAAATTGAAGAGGAGGGAACACTCCCTAATTCATTCTACAAGGCCAACATTACCCAAATATTAAAGCCAAAAAAGATATCACAAGAAAAGAAAATTACAGACCAATATTTCTCATGAATATAGATGCAAAAATCCAGAACAAAATACTAGCAAACTGAATCCAACAGCACATTAAAATAATTATACACCATGATCAAGTTGGCTATATCCCAAGTATGCAAGAATGGTTCAACATTAGAAAATCAATTAATGTAGTACACCACATTAACAGAATGAAGGGAAAAACCACGTGGTCATCTCAATTGATGCAGAAAAGGCAGTTGCAAAAATTCAGCAAGGTTTCTTAATAAAAAACACTCAAAACTAGGAATAGAAGGAAACTCACTCAACATGATAAAGGGCATATTTGAAAAACTCACAGCTAACATCATACTCAATGGTGAAGGACTGAAAGCTTCCCACTATGATCTGGAACAAGAAAATGATGCCTACTATCACCACTGTTATTCAGCATTGTACTGGAAGTTCTAGCCAGAACAATTAGGCAAGAAAATGAAAAGGCTTCCAAAATGGAATGGAAAAAGTAAAACTTTCCCTATTTGCATGTGACATGATCTTATATACAGAAAATCCTGAGAAAAACCCACAACAAGCCCCTAGAGTTAATAAATGAATTCAGCAAAGCGGCAGGGTACAAGATCAACACGCAAAAACCAGCAGTATTTCTATGTACTAAAAAGAACAATAGGGAGAAGAATCAAGAAAAAAATTCCATTTACAATAGCAACCAAAAGAATCAAATATCTAGGAATATTTGTTAGAATAAATCTAAACAAGTAAAGAACTTGTACACAGAAAATTACAAAATATTGCTAAAAGAAATCAAAGAAGAACTAAATAAATGAAAAGGCACTCTGTGTTCATGGATTGGAAGACTAAATATTGTTAAGCTGTCAATTTTACCCAATGGGATTTCCAAATTCAATGCAATACCCAATCAAAATTCCAACAACCTCCTTTACAGAAATGGAAAAGCCAATCCTCAAATTTATATGGAAGAGTAAAGGACCCTGAATAGCCAAAGCCATCTTGAAAAAGAACAAAGTTGGAGGACTCAAGTTTCCCTATCTTAAAACGTATTACAAAGCCACAGCAATCAAAATAGTATGTTACTGGCACAAGGACAGAAATATAGACCAACAGAATTGAATTCAGAGTTCAGAAATCAACCCTCACATTTATGCTCCACTGATTTTTGATAAGGGGGCAAAGACCACTCAATTGGGAAAGAAGAGTCTGGGAAATAGAGATGCTGGAAAACTGGATCTCCATTTGCTAAAGAATGAAAGTGGGCCTTTACTTCATACCATATACAAAAATCAACTCAAAATGGATTAAATACCTGAATATACAAGCCAAAACTATAAAACTCCTAGAAGAAAATGTAGGCAAGTATCTTAGGACCTTATATTATGCAATGATTTCTCAGACCTTATATCCAAAGCACAAGCAACAAAATAAGATGAATGGAACCTCATCAAAAAAAAGAAAAAAATTGTGTCTCAAAGGACTTTATCATGAAAGTAAAAGAACAGTGTATATAATGGGAGAAAATATTTGGAAACCACATATCTGATAAAGTTTTAGCATCCAGGATATGTAAATAAATCCTTCAATTCAACAACAAAAAGATAAATAATCTAATTAAAAATGGGCAATAGACTTGAATAGACATATCTCCAAAGAAGATATAGAAATGGCCAAAAACACATGAAAAGATGCTCAACACCATTAGCCATTAGGGAAATGCAAATCAAAACCACAATGAGATACTATTTCATACCCACTAGAATGGCTACTATTAACAAAACGGAAAATTACAAGTGTTGGTAAGCAAGTGGACAAATAGAAACACGCATTTACTGCAGGTGTGAATGTAAAATGGTGTAGCCTCTGTGAAAGACAATTTGGTGGTTCCTCAGAAAATTAAGTATAGAATTACCATAAGACCCAGCAATCCCACTTCTAGATACATACCCCAAAGATTTGAAAATAGGGACTTGAACAGATATTTGCACATGGATGTTCACAGCAGCATTATTCCCAATTGCCAAAAGATGGAAGCAACCCAAGTATCCATCAACCGATGAATGGATAAGCAAAGTGTGATATTTACACACAGTGGAAAATTCTTCAGCCCTACAAAGGAATGAAGTTCTGAAACATGCAACAACATGGATAAACCTTGGAGACATCATGTTGACTGAAATAAGCCAGACACAAAAGGACAACTATTGCATGATCTCACTGATGTGAAATAATTAGAATAAGCAAATTCACAGAGCTAGAATCTAGAATATAGGGTACTGGGGGATGAAGTAGAGGTGGGGAGTTAAGTCTTAAAATGTACAAAGTTACTATTTGAGACAATGGAGAAATTTTTGGTAATGGATGGTGGTAATGGTAGAACATTGTAAATGTAATTAACAGCACTGAATTAAATATTTGAATGTGGTTAAAAGGGGAAATTTTAGGTTTATGCATGTTACTAGAATAAAATTTAAAAAATAATCCATGGAACTGCACTACCTAAACAGTGAACCCTAAGTTAAACCATGGACTATAGTTAATACTACAATTACAAAAATGTGCTTTCATCAACTGTAGCAAACATATCATACCAATGCAAGGTGTTAGTAATAAGGTGGTATATGGGAACCCTGTATTTTAAGCATGACTTTTCTGTAAACCTAAAAGAAGGAAGGAGGGGAGGAGAGGAGGAGGGGAGGAAAAGATTCTCTTTCCCATATTTCCCAGTTACAATAATTTAAAAATGACCTACCTCCCAAGGTATATCTCCCCCTTCTGTGCCCACTCCCTGTCCACCCACTCCCCCAAAAAATCCCTAGATCTGTTCAGGGAAAGAAACTGAACTACTAGAAGCCTCCAGACTGAAGACTCCTCATACCACAAACTAAAAAAAGGAGGGGGGAAAACCGTAGCTGTAGTCACAGTGCATGGTGCTGTCCCGAGGAAGAGAGGCAAGGGCACGGTAAATCACGCCTCCTGCAGAAAGGAAAGTCAGCCCGTGGGAAGTGGAGATGCACAAACCCCAGGCTGTCTAAACAGTCCGCTCCTGGAGAGGTCTATTTCCCAATCCAGGACTCTTCCCCATCCCTTCCCACCAAACTTGTACTAACAGTTGTGAAGATCAAGTCTTGGTGGTGGTGAAACATTTTGCAACCATTAAAAATATCCCGGAACTGCATCTTGATGGAAAGTGTTCAGGAGATTAAGTGAAAGCAAGTTATAAAGCACTATATAAAATATGAACCTCTTTGTTTAAAAGGTGGAATATAGAGAAAGGGATGTAACAAGGAGTTAAGTAGCAGTTATGGTTGGGATTGTGATTTAAAAATTAGGCTTGTATGGCCTTTTTGGTTGCCTGTTTTTTGTCTTGTTTTTCCTCTCTGTAGTGAGCAATGAGGAAAACAAGAAAAATTTCACATAAAAGCAAAGCCATCTTAACTGGGAAAACACAACAGCTTCCCTTACTTAACCCTCAGGCTGATGAGCTAAGGAAAGATGTAGGTCCTAGTTCCAGTGCCCTTTCCTGCTCCTGCAAATGAAAGTGAACGGCACAGGGGCCTGGATGTCTTCTCAAAACAGGAATTCCCCTGGGGAGCAGTGAACGTTTAGTAATAGAACGCTTCTGTTCCTGTGGGGAAGAGAGCAAGGAAGGATGTGGGGAGAGGAAAGAGAGACACAGGAACAAACCAATATAAGAAAAAAATATATATTAAAGGCTGAAAGGAAAGCTACCTGTTCCCTCCATGTCAGAAGCACACTCTAACACATGGTTCTCAAACTTCAGCGTGCCTGAAGGGCTTGTTAAAGCACAGGCTGCTGGGTCGCACCCTAGAGAGCCTGTCAGTGAAGCCTGGGACTCTGCATTTCTAACATGTTCCCGGGGGTGCCAGGGACCACACTTGGAGAATCTCGGCTCTAAGTTATCCCATCAGTGGGTAGGGAGAGAAGAGAAAGAGGCACTGCACAGGTGTGAGGCTGAGAAAACCTGTGGCAGAAGCAGAGTATTTGCAATTCTTTTAGCAGTAAGGCTCATTTCTCCTTGGATAGGGAGAGAGAACATCCCCTTTTCCAGGAAGCAACAGGAAGATTCTTATTGAGGGAGGGGAGAAATTGAGAATGTCCAGGTACTGTAAGAAGGAAACATATGCCCCAAACTAATCCTGCCCCAGGGAAGAGCAACTACCTGGAAACAGAAGTGTTTTAGGAGGTGCTGTGGGGGGGGTCCCTTCCTTTCTAGTTGACAGTTTTCTCACTGTGGTCACCAAGAGGACAAGAAGAATGTGGAGGGAAGCGGGTGTGGCTCAGTGGATAGAGCCCCCGTTTACCATATGGGAGGCCCGGGTTCGCGTCCCGAGGCCTCCTTGTGAGGGCACGCCGGCCTGAGCGGTGCGGTGGGCTGATGCAGCAACCTCACGGCAGGAAGCGGGTGTGGCGCAATGGATAGCGCACCCGTTTACCATATGAGAGGCCCCGGGTTCG
>JAQZBX010039496.1:0-23012 GCA_029593785.1 Cabassous unicinctus
AAAAAGACACTGAAGGACCATACCAGCAGATTTGAACATGCAGTGGAAAGAATTGGCAATGTGAAAGACAGTACATCAAATCAAACAGAAAGTAGAACAGATAGAAAAAAGATAGAAAAAATCCAGCAGGGACATGAAAATGCAAAAAGTACAAACATGCACATTATAGGCATCACAGAAGGAGAAGAGAATGGAAAGGGGACAGAAGGAGTGTTGGAGGAAATAATGGGAGAAAACTTCCCAAACCTATTGAGGGAGATGGATGTACATGTCCACAAAGCACAGTGCACCCCAAATAGTGTAAGACCCAAAAGGCCTACTCCAAGACATACTTGTCAAACTGTCCAATGCTCAAGAAAAAGAGAAAATACTGAAGGTAGCAAGAGAAAGGAGAACCATCATATACAAGGGAAGCTCAATAAGATTAAGCACTGATTTCACATCTCAAGTTATGGAGGCAAGAAAGCAGTGGTATGACATAGTTAAAGTATTAAAGAAAAAAACCTCCAGCCAAGAATTCTCTATCCGCAAACTGGCATTAAAAAATGATGGAGAGTTCAATATATTCACAGATAAACAGAAATTAAGAGAATATGTCAATAAGAATCCTGCCTTTCAAGAAATATTAAAGGGAGTTTTGCAGGTTGAAAGGAAAAAACAAGGGAGAGAGAGAGTTGGAGGAGAGTAAAAGAAGAACTAAAAAGACAAAAAGAAAATGAAAACAACATATGACATATGTAAAACCAAAGAAAATACGGCCATTGTAAGTAATTCCTTGAAAGTAATAACACTGAATGTTAATGGATTAAACTCACCAGTCAAGAGACACAGATTGGCAGAATGGATAAGGAAATATGATCCATCTATATGCTGTCTACAAAAACCCACCTTAGATCCAGGGATTCAAGGAGGCTGAAAGTGAATACCTGGAAAACAAATTTACAAGCCAGCAATAACCAAAAAAGGGAAGGAGTAGCTATCCTAATATGAGACAAAATAGACTTTAAATGCAAAACTATTGTAAGAGACGAAGATGGACACTATATATTAGTAAAAGGGCTAATCTTTCAAGAAGAAAGAACAATCATAAACATTTATGCACCTAACCAGGGTGCCTCAAAATACATGAGGCAAACATTGGAAAAACTAAGTGGAGAAATAGATGCCTCTACAATTATAGTGGGTGACTTTAATACACCATTATCAGCATTAGACATAACATCTTGACAGAGAATCAATAAAGAAACAAAGACTCTGAATAATTCATTAGAGGATCTGTACCTAATAGACATGTACAGAACACTACACCCAAATACAGCAGGATATACATTCTTCTCAGGTGCACATGAGCCATTCTCCAAGATAGACCACATGGTAGGCCACAGAAAAATTCTGAAGGAACTCAGAAAGATTGAAGTTACACGAAGTAATTTCTCTGACAATTTAAGGAAGCTGGAAATCAGTAAGGGCCAGCAAACAAGATTAGGCACAAAGATATGGAGGTTAAACAGCACACACTTAGACAAACAGTGGGTCAAGGAGGAAATTTCAAAAGAAATCAGTAACTATCTTGAAATGAATGAGAATTACAATGCAACAAATCAAAACCTATGGCATGCAGCAAAAGCAGTACTGAGAAGGAAATTCATAGCCATAAATGCATATATCAAAAAAAGAAGAAAAACTAAATTTGAAGACCTAACTGCACACCTGGAGGAATTAGAAAAAGAACAACAAGCAAATCTCAAAAAAAGTAGAAAGAAGAAAATAACAAAGATTAGAACAGAAGTAAATGGAATAGAAAATAAGAAAACACTAGAAAAATATAAACAAAACAAAAAGCTGATTTTTCAAGAAGATCAATAAAATTGACAAACCCTTAGCTAGAATAACAAGAAAAAATGAGAGAAGATGCAGATACACACAAAAAAATGAGGAAGTGGATATCACCACTGACATCACAGAAATAAAGAATATTATAAGAGGATACTTTGAAAAATTATATTACAACTAAAAGAGTAATCTAGAGGAAATGGACCAATTCCTAGAAACACACAAGCAGCCTACATTGACAAAAGAAGAAACTGATGAACTCAACAGTCCAATCACAAGTAGAGATAGGATCACTGGGCACCAGTGTAGCTCAAGTGGTTGAATGCCAGCATACCACATATGAGGTCCCAGGTTCAATCTCTGGCAATGGTACCTGAAAAATGCTGAAGAGATAGAATCAGTCATCAAAAACCTCCCAACTAAGAAGAGCCCAGGACCAAACAGTTTCACAGGTGAATTCTACCAAAAATTTTGGAAAGAGCTAATACCAATCCTGCTTAAACTCTTGCAAAAAAATAGAACTAGAAGGAAAATTGCCTAACTCATTCTATGATGCCAATAGTACCCTAATACCAAAGCCAAACAAAGATGCCACAAGAAAGAAAAATTACAGCCCAATCTCTCAAATGAACCTAGATGTTAATATCCTCAACAAAATACTTCCTAATCATATTCAAGAATACATCAAATGAATTATAAACCATAACAAGTAGGTTTCGTATTGGGTATGCAAGAATGGTTCAACATAAGGAAATCAATCAATGTAATACACCATACAAACAGATCAAAAGAAAGCATCACGTAATCATCTCTATAGATGCATAAAAAACATTTGATAAAATACAGAGCACTTTCCTGATAAAAACACTGGAAAAGACAAGAATAGATAGAAAACATCCTGAACATGATAAAGGGTATATATGAAAAACTGACAGTTAACATGATATACAATAGTGAAAACCTAAAAGTTTTCCCACAAAGATTGGGAAAAAGACAAGGATGCCCACTATCACCGCTCCTATTTAACATTGACTTAGAAGTACATGCTCAAGCACTGAGGCAAGAAAAAGACATAAAGTCATCCAAATTGGAAAGGAGGAAGTAAAAATTTCACTATTTGCAGATGACATGATCCTATATATAGAAAGCCCTGGGAAATCTACAAGAAAAGCGTCTAGAGCTTATAAATGAGTTCAGTATAGTTGCAGATTATAAGATCAATGTGAAAAATCTGTAGCATTTCTGTACACCAATAATGAGCAATATGAGGAGGAAATCAAGAAAAAATACCATTTACAAGAGTAACTAAAAAATCAAATACCTAAGAATGAATTTAACTAAAGATGTAAATGACTTATACACAGAAAACTACACAACACTGTTAAAGGAAATCAGAGACTTAAATAATTGGAAGAGTGTTCCCTGTTCATGAGTAGAGAGATTAAACATCATTAAGATGTCTATCCTACCCAATAAAATCTACAGATTTAATGCAATCCCAATAAAAATCAACACAGCATTTTTTCCTGAATTGGAAAATCTAACTATGAAATTTATTTGGAAGGGCAAGAGGCCCTGAATAGCTACAAACATACTGAGAAAGATAAATGAAATTGGAAGCATCACATTCCCTGACTTTAAAACATACTACAAAGCTACAGTGCTCAAAACTGCATGGTATTGGAACAAGGATAGACATACCAACAAATGTAACCAAATTGGGTGTTCTGAAAAAGATCCTCACATATGCAGTCATCTGTTATTCAACAAAGCCACCAAGCCAACTCAATTGGGAGAGAATGGCCTCTTCAACAAATGGTGATTTGAGAACTGGACATTCATATTGAAAAGAATGAGAGAGGAACACCATCTCACACCTTGTACAAAAATCAACTCAAGATGGATCAAAGATCTAAATGCAAAAGCCAAGACCATAAAGACCTTGGAAGATGTAGCAGTTTGACAGTTCATTATAGTTATGAATTCCAAAAATAGATATTGGATTATGCTTGTAAACTGATCTGTTCCTCTGGGCATGATTGTTATGATTAGGGGTTTGATTGGGCAATGTCAGTAGGCTGTTGAGCCCCACCCCTTGGTGGGTGGGATCTCAAAGATAAAAGACATGGCAAGGGACAGAATTGGGGTTCTAATGCTGGGTTCTAATGTTGAGTCTTAATGCTGGAGCCTGGGGAATTAAGCACAGAGAGGAGCTTGGTCGTGAGGAAGGAGAGAAGACCCAGAAAATAGACATAGCTATTTGCCTGACAGTTCACAGCTGGCCTTGTGGAGACAGGCAAAGCCAAGAGAACCTCATAGTCTACAGATGACCTTGAGTAAACAGAGGAGCTGAGCCTGGAGAGAAATGGAGCCCTGGGAAGAGAGGAACCTAAGAAGCCTGAACCCTGGCAAAAGTCGGGCAGCTATTTTGCTCCAAAACATGGCAATAGACTTTGGTAAAGGAAGAAATTTATGCTTTATGGCATGGTAACTGTAAGCTTCTACCCCAAATAAATACCCTTAATAAAGACTGACCGATTTCTGGTATTTTGAATCCACACCCTTTTGGCTGACTAATACAAAGATAATAAAGGAAAGCATCTACAGGACCTTGCAATAGGAAATGGCTTCATGAACTTCTCACCCAAAGCATGAGCAGTGAAAGAAAAATTAGATAAATGGGACCTCCTCAAAATTAAATCAAAATGCACCTCAAAGAAGTTTGTCAAGAAAGTGAAAAGACAGCATACACAATGGGAGAAAATATTTGGTAACAATATATCTGATAGGGTGCCTAATATCCAGCATATATAAAGAAATCCTATACCTCAAAAAAAAAAATAAATAAACAACCCATTTTAAAAATGGGCAAGTAATTTGAACAGATGCTTCGCCAAAGAAGTAATACAAATGGTTAAAATCACATGAAAAGATGCTCAACATCACTGACTTTTAGGGAAATGCAAATCAAAACTACAATGAGATACCATCTTACACCCATTAGACAGGTGGCTATTAAAAAAACAGGACTATAAGTGTTGGAGAGGGTGTGGAGAAAAAGTAACCCTCATCCACTGCTGGTGGCAAAGTAGAATGGTCCTGCCATTGTGGAGGACAGTTTGGCAGTTCCTCAAAATACTGTCTATAAAATTGCCATTTGATCTTACAATTCCACTGCTGGGTATATGCCCAGAAGATTTGAAAGCAGGGACATGAACAGATATATGCACAACAATGTTCATAGTGGCATTTTTCACTATTGCCAAAAGTTGAAATCAATCCAAATGCCCATCAATAGATAGATATAGATATATTTTATAATAGAATATAAAATATTATATACACATACAATGGAATATTACTCACCTTTAAGAAGTAATACAATACTAACACACGGGATAACATGAATGAACCTTGAGGACCTTATGTTGAGTGAAACAAGCCAGGCATTGAAGGACAAGTATTATATGACCTCTTTGTTATGAATTAAGCCATTTGAGGAGACTCAGGGAGCTAGGTTACAGGGAAAAGAAAGGGAGAAAAAGGTTGTGAGCCAAGAGTATTGTGATACTATTGGTTGTGTGTTACAAGCTTTACAGGGGAGTATGGTGGGGAGGATGTGTTGGATGGTCTATGGAACTGGGAAGAGGGTGGCTGGAGGGAGCATTTGAACACTGGGCATTGGTGGGTATGTGGGTGAAACTACAAAATTGAGAAAGCTCTTTTGGCAATATGAAAAAGAAGGGTTACTGGTTTATGGTGTTGGATGGGGGGCATTTGGGACAGAGTGCACCTGGGGCAGTCTTCCAGAGAACATGCAAGTGATCATTTTGTCATAGTGTGAAGTATCAGTGGGTGGAGATGCACATAATGAGTGAGAAGGAGGTGACATCCCACCCTGGGAATGCCTGAAATGTTCTCAAACAGAGGGGAGGGTGTCTCTGGAGATCATGAGTGGTTCCTAATAGGGAAGGACAGGCTAATGTGTCAAGCCCTCAGCATTGTTGCAAGTATCTATGAATCTTGTCCTTCAAGGAGTGAAGCCTGGTGGTCAGTAAGGGCCCCAAGGTGAAAGGGAGGGAGGATGACAAAAGATGGAAGAGGTGTTTTTTATGGGCAATGGAAGAGTTCTGCATGATATTGCAATTATGGATACAGGCCATGTAAAATTCATCAAAAATTTATAAAAGTGTAAGGTCTAAAATGTCAACCATAATGTAAGCCATTGGTGATGGTTAGTAGCTAAGTTTCAGTATTTGTACATCAGTTCTAACATCCACAAGTAAAAAGGTTATTAATATAGGAAGGGATAAAAAGGGGAGGATATTGGGTATATGGGTGTCCCCTATAATCTATATGTGACTTTACTGTGACCTAAAGCTTCTTTGAAGACTAAATGAACAAAAGTAAGACACTGGGGAAGAAATGGAAGAAAAAGCCACTGTACATACAGGGCAACAGATTTTACAGTGATGAAAAGCAAAACATCAAGAAATATTTTTAATTTTTAATTTTTTCTTTCATTTTCTTAAATATTTTTCATTATTTTTTTAAAAACCCAATTTTGTTTTTTACTTTATTTTAGTTTTAATTTTTCTAAATTATTATGCATTTTATTTCTTATTTTTAAACCTATCATTATTTCATTTTCCTATTAATTGTATTTGATGATATTCTTGGCTTCATTTTTGAAGAAGTTTTGAATCACAAAAGAGTTACAACTGTAGCAAGGGAGGATCATTGGTGTGGGGTGTCAGTGATGGAGAATACATGGGAGTAGGTTCACCTGGGCATACATATAATGCATATAAATGTGGTCAAAGGTTCATGGGGCATTGCCACAATGGGTAAAATTTCACACAACAACTGAAAGAATAGTGAATTCCTATCCTGGGGAACTCTGCTACATTCTATAATGGAAGAGCAATAATCTCCCAAGGACAGGTGCAATGACTAGTGAAGAAGGATGGTCCACTGTTGGGTTCTTGATATTGGTGACTATGCTTATGAGCCTTTGCTCTTGAAATTGCAACTTAACCTAGTGTTGTAGGGTGCCTAAGAGTTACCTCCTTGTTGCTCAAATGTGGCCTCTAAGCCAAACTCAGCATACAAATGCATTATCTACCCCACCGCATGGACATGACTCCCAGGGATGAATCTCCCTGGCACTGAGGGATTACTACCAAGCACCAGCTGGTGAAGCAACTGGAAAAATATATTGAATAAAAGGGGGACAAAGTAAATACAAATGAGATTATATGGCTAAGAGACTTAAAAGTGAGTTGGGAGGTAATCAGAGAGATAATGCTTATGCATACCTCAGCAGGATCTCATAGACTGCCAAAGTAGATACTACCCCAAATAGTAGGGCTCCTGAAGACTCAGGGACACCCAGGTCCTATGGTCTTGGCAGATAGCTCCAGAGTTTGGTGTCTTGTCAGTGGGCCCTACTTTGGAGTTTGTGCTCCCAAGTGTGACAGAGTTGGACTTTACAAATGCCTCTTCTGTCCCTTTTATTTGAACCTATAGTTGGTGCTGGAGTTGGTAGGTATACATCCAAGAGATTTGAATCTCTGGTCAGGCTATATGCCAGACGGGCCCTGAGCCTCAGCAAGGTTGCAACACCTACTCTCTAGTTCATTGGACTCACCTAGGACAACTAACAAGGAGGTGAGGTTGGACAACAACCACACGAAGGAACTGAGTCTACAATCACAAGCAAGAGAGTCCCATCCAACAGCCATTTGCGATTAAAGCCCCCAATCAGTTAGAGGTGGACTAGGCATCACCATCCCAGAATCCTCATGATTGGGGAATAAAATATGGACTAGAGTGGACTTACTGGTATTCTGCTATAGACTTATTGTGATTTTAGCAATGGAAGAAATTATATCATGGATGTGGAGACAGTGGCCCCTGGAGGTGCTGAAGTTAGGGAGATGAAAAAAAAAGGTGTAATATGGGGACATTTTCAGGACTTGGATTTGTTCTGAATGACATTGCAATGACAGTTACAGACCATTATATATCCTGCCATTATATATCCCGGCTTAATTGAGTGGGAGAGAGTGTAAACTACAATATAAAGTATAATCCATGCTTATTGGCAGTGCTTCAAAATGTGTTCATCAATTGCAATGAATGTACCACACTAATGATGGAAGTTATTAATGTGGGGAAAAGTGGGAGATGTGGGGAATGGGATATATGGGAAACCCTTATATTTTTAATGTAACATTTTATGTAATCTAAGTATCTTTTAAAAATAAAAAAATATTAAAAAAAGAATTGGTCCCAGCCATTCCTGATTCCTCCCTCTAAACTATCTACCTAGCAACTTTTCTAATCATTTTATATGATATATCATCTCTGTTCATAGACACAGCTCTACAGTACAAATCTTATATCTTAAGCATATATTGTGTATTAGTCAGGGTTCTCTCGGGAAACAGAATCAACAGGAGATATCTGTCAATAATATGAGATTTTAAAAGAGTCTCTCACATGGCCATGGGGATGCACAAGTCCAGGTTCTGCAGGCAGGCTGCAAACCAGTGGTTCCAAAGAAAGTACGATGAAGGGTCGTTGATGAGTTTCTGGGAGAAGTTGCCTGTCCAATGACGAGCTGGGAAATTCTCTGTGAATGTTGAAATCACTTCCCCTTTTAAGTCATTCAACTGATTGGATAAAAGCACCATCCATTGATGATGTAATCTCCCTGATTGATGCAGATGTAATCAGCCATCCATGCAGTAAACTCACTGGTGATTGAAGTCCATAAATGCTCTTGTATTACAATTAGCCCAGTGCTTGCTGGAACAAACACCTGGACACAATTACCTGGCCAAATTGACACATTAGCCTAACCATCACAGTCCACCCCTTGTCACCTCAGCAGTTATACACATTACCCTAAACCATACTTATTCTCTAAGTAAAAACAATAACAGACAAGCATACATATATATTTCCACCTAACAATGTTCAACTCCCCTGCGTACAACTGGAAACGGATTAATTCCCCACAGATCAGGGTACAAGTCCTTGGGTAATATTCACTCTTAAACTTGACATCCTTAAATATTATGCCATGGAATTAATGCAACTTTTCATGATAGGGGAAATGGTTGGGGAAGAAAACAAAGAAATTTATTTTGGGTACATATACAATCATACGCATAACGAAACATGGAAGAAGGGTTCATGACTATTACAGTCCTCATTTCTGTAACTGGTCATGTGGTCGAAGTTCATATTTATCACTACTTTCTTCCACTACCCATTCCAGGTTCCCGTTACCTTCAGCAAGCATTTCACAAGAACGTGGTTCTTTACCTGGTATGGTGAACCAAACTTTCATTACCGAAGATTCTGCACCATTGTTAGTCCTGCTTGAATTGGTTTGTTGAAATTTTGCATTGACTTTAATCATAAGACATGACAGGACTAGGACACGCCCTAGAGGATCTTCTGCATTCCAGGCAAACTCCTCTTTACCCCCATTATGTAGATGTAGTCTTATTTCGCCTTGATAGTCAGGATCAATTACCCCAGCCAGTACAGTAATTCCCTTCTTTGCCTGTTGATTCCCAGGTAAGAGAAGCCCAAAGTGGCCAGGTGGCAGTCTTAACTTCCAGTTCAATGGAATCATTGTTATGTTCCCTGGTGGCAGCACTCCTCCTTTTGGGACTAAAACCTGTAGACCAGCAGAGCTTAAGGTTGCAGGGACAGGAAGTAAAAATTTTCCTAGTGGGTCACTAGGGGTAATAGTGAGTGGCGCCACTCCCATTTCCACCCCTTGATTCCTGGACCCGTGAATCCTGGCTATGGGAGAAACAGCACCATAGAGAGGATGCTGATTCAGAGCATACACAGCCTCCTGGAGAACATTGCCCTTGCCCTGCAAGGTATTTCCACCTAGTTGGCACTGTAATTGAGTCTTCAAAAGGCCATTCCACCATTCTATTTATCCAGCTGCTTCAGGGTGATGGGGAACATGGTAAGACCAATGAATTCCATGGGCATGTGCCCATTCCCACACATCATTTGTTGTGAAATGGGTTCCTTGATCAGAAGCAATGCTGTGTGGAATGCCATGACGGTAGATAAGACACTCGGTAAGTCCATGGATGGTAGTTTTGGAAGAAGCATTGCATGCCGGAAATGCAAACCCATAGCCAGAGTATGTGTCTATTCCTGTTAAAACAAATCACTGCCCCTTCCATGGTGGAAGTGGCCCAATGTAGTCCACCTGCCACCAGGTAGCAGGCTGGTCACCTCGAGGAATTGTGCCATATCTGGGGCTGATTGTGGCTCTTTGCTCCTGGCATACTGGGTATTCAGCAGTGGCTGTAGACAAGTCAGCCTTCATGAGGGGACGTCCATGTTGTTGAGCCCATGCATAACCTCCCTCCCTACCTCCATGGACACTTTGTTCATGAGCCCATTGGGCAATGATAGGAGTGGCTGGGGAAAGAAGCTGAGCATGACCCACAGAGCAGGTCATCTTATCCACTTGATTATTAAACTCCTCCTCTGCTGAAGTCACCCTCTGGTGAGCATTCACATGGGACACAAATATGTTCATGTTTTTTGCCCTCTCAGAAAGATCTATCCACATAGCTCTTCCCCAGACCTCCTTGTCACCAATTTTCCAATCATGGTCCTTCCAAGTTCCTGACCATCCAGCCAAACCATTGGCAACAGCCCATGAATCAGTGTACAAACGCACCTCTGGCCATTTCTTCTTCTAAGCAAAATGAACAACTAGATGCACTGCTCGAAGTTCTGCCCACTGGTTGGATTTGCTGTCACCACTATCCTTCAAGGATGTCCCAGAAAAGGGCTGCAGTGCTACAGCCATCCACTTTTGGGTGGTACCTGCATATTGTGCAGAACCATCTTTAAACCAGGCCCAAGTTTTCTCATCCTCAGTCAACTGATTGTAAGGGACTCCCCAAGAGGCCAAAGGTGTGGCCTGGGAAAGAGAAGGTAACATGGCAGGGGTTGTGACCACAGGCATTTGGGCTACTTCCTCATGTAACTTACTTGTGCCTTCAGGACCTGCTCGAGGCCTATCTCGTATATACCACTTCCATTTTATTATGGAGTCTTGCTGTGCATGCCCAACTTTATGGTTTGGTGGGCCAGACAATACCCAGCTCATGATAGGCAACTCAGGTCTCATTGTAACTTGATGGCCCATGGTTAAGCGTTCAGTCTCTACTAAGGCCCAGTAGCAAGGCAAAAGCTGCTTCTCAAAAGGGGAGTAGTTATCTGCAGAGGATGGCAATGCTTTGTTCCAAAATCCTAAGGGTCTGTGTTGTGGTTTCCCTATAGGGGCCTGCCAAAGGCTCCAGACATCATCTCTATTTGCCACTGAAACTTCCAGCACAATTGGATCTGTTGGATCATATGGTCCAAGTGGTAGTGAAGCTTGCACAGCAGCCTGGACCTGTTGCAGGGCTTCCCCTTTTTCCAGTCCCCAATCAAAACTAGCAGCCTTTCTTGTCACTCAGTGAATGGGCTGCAGTAACACACCCAAATAAGGAATGTGCTGTCTCCAAAATCCAAAGAGGCCAACTAAGCATTGTGCCTCTTTTTTGGCCATAGGAGGGGCCAGGTGCAACAGCTTATCCCTTACTTTAGAAGGGATATCTCAACAGGCCCCACACCACTGGACACCTAGAAATTTCACTGAGGTGGAAGGACACTGTATTTTTGTTGGATTTTTCTCCCATCCTCTCTCACGCAAATGCCTTACCAATAAATCTAGAGTCTTTGCTACTTCTTGCTCGGTAGGTCCTATCAACATGATAACATCAATATAATGGACCAGTGTGATGTCTCGTGGGAGGGAGAGACGATCAAGGTCCCTGTGGACAATATTATGACATAGGGTTGGAGAGTTGATATACCCCTGAGGCAGGACAGTGAATGTATATTGCTGACCTTGCCAGCTGAAAGCAAACTGTTTCTTGTGCTCCTTAATAATGGCAATTGAGAAAAAAACATTTGCCTGAGAAAAAACATTTGCCTGATCAATAGCTGCATACCAGGTACCAGGGGAAGTGTTGATTTGTTCAAGAAATAATACCACAGCTGGGACAGCAGCTGCAATTAGAGTCACCACCTGGTTAAGTTTATGATAATCTACTGCCAGTCTCCAAGATCCATCTGTTTTCTGCACAGGCCAAATAGGAGAGTTGAATGGGGATGTGGTGGGAATCACCACCCCTGCATCCTTCAAATCCTTGATGGTGGCACTAATCTCAGCAATACCTCCAGGAATCTGGTATTGCCTTTGATTTACTATTTTGCTAGGCAGGGGCAGTTCTAGAAGCTTCCACTTAGCCTTTCCAACCATATTAGCCCTCACTCCATGAGTCAGGGACCCAATGTGGGGATTCTGCCAGTTACTGAGTATGTCTATTCCAATTATGCATTCTGGAACTGGGGAAGTAACCACAGAATGGGTCCGGGAACCCACTGGACCCACTGTGAGACAGACCTGAGCTAAAACTCCATCAATCACCTGACCTCCATAAGCCCCTACTCTGACTGGTGGACCACAGTGACGTTTTGGGTCTCCTGGAATTAATGTGACTTCTGAGCCAGTGTCTAATAATCCCCAAAATGTCTGATCATTTCCTTTTCCACAATGCACAGTTACTCTGGCAAAAGGCTGTAGGTCTCCCTGGGAAAAGGTGGGAGGAATATTAACTGTATAAATTTTTGGCAGTTTAACATGATCCTTCCCCAAGGAGACATAACCTTCTTCTCATTCAAGGGGCTCTGGGTCTGTAAACTGTCTCAAGTCTGGGAATTGATTAAGGGGCCGTGATTCTCCGTGTCTGTAATTAGAGTTAGGATTTTGTTCACTTGACCTAGAACTCTTCTGCTTATACAGATTCAGAAGAAATTTAGTAGACTGCCCATGTATTTCACTTCTGGGTACTCCATGATCTATTAGCCAACTCCATAACTCCATGTGACTCAGACTATTCTGTGTGCTGTTTTGAATCTGTCTTTCAATGTGGTAGCCATGCTCACCTGGCCTTTGGCGATTAACTGCTGATACTTGACTTTTACTGGGCCAAGTTCTGATCATTCCCATAATATTAGAGGATTCCAATTCCATTACAGCCCCTCCTACAGTAATATCTGGACTGTAGAGAAGAGCAACCACAGAGCTCTTCAGAGAAGATGGAGTTAGTCTTGCAAATTTATTCCTCACAGTCCTGGTTAAAGGTGTGTCATCTGGACATTCCTGGGCTGGGTGGGCAGGTCTCAAATGGTAAATCCATTCAAGCATTCCAATCTCTCTAAGCCTTTGAATTCCCTCATCTACTGTATACCACGGCAAATCAGGCATCTCAACATCAGACATGCTAGGCCATCGTTTGGTCCATGCTTCAGTCAGCCACCCAAATAAACTGTTAGAGCTCTTTCTAAACCCTCAAGCTACAGTGTTGAATCCAGAATTTCTGCTTAGTGGGCCCATGTCAATAATTTCAGTCTGATCCAACTTTATATTCCTTCCACCATTATCCCATACACTTAGTATCCTTTCCCACACATATTCCCCTGATTTTTGTCTATATAAGTTGGAAAACTCATGCAGTTCTTTCAGAGTATAGTGTACTTCCTCATGGGTCACACTTTGTATTTCACCTTTGGGGGCTTGTTGTGAATTTAATCTAGTGTTCGGTCTCAAAGACAAGAGGGGTGGGAGTTGTGGGTAAGAAGAAGGATTAGAGATGTCTTGCAGACTACTGACCTGAGGGCACTCCTTTGCATTTTCTTCTGGTGAGACAGGATTAATCTCTTCAGGCAGGGGTTGGAAGACAGAGTCCTCAGGGCAGACTGGAAGTTGGGTAGTTCATGCTGGAGTTTGGCTCGTATCTACCTCTTGGCTTGGAGGAGGTCCAGACTCTCTGTGGCAGGCAAGAGGTTGGGCAGCGCAGGCTTCCATTTGACTTGCACCCACATCAGGGTTGGAAGGAAATCCAGACTCCCTGGGGCAGGCTGGAGGCTGGATGATACAAGATTGACAAGGTGTGGTCTCCACAGGGCAGGCCATCACAGGTTTATCTGGTAAAGTCTCAGCAGAATTTTGGGTTCCAATGTCTCCACCAATATTATTATCATCCCATATGTCTCCATCCCAATCCTCAGGGTTCCATTCCTTTCCAATCAATGCCTTCACTTTAATTGCAGAAACCCTGCAAGGTTGAGATTTTAGTTTCCTCTGTAATTCTGTTACTTGTACAATGAGAGTCTGGGTCTGATTCTCATATATCTCAATTCTGTGGCTACAGGAGACAAGATTTTCTTTCAAGGCACATGTAGAAACTTTCATATCATCCATGTGGCATTTAAGTTTCAAATTTGAAGACTTTAGCTCATCTCTTTCTTTTGTAACTGTATCCAGAGTATCTAGGAGGAGCCAGCCAACATCATTATATTTTTTCACTCCACAAAATTCTGTTAAGGTGTTGAAAACACTCTCACCCAGATCCTTGCTTCTTATAAGCATGGAAGTAGGGGAATCCAATGATGCTATTTTTCTTATCTCTATTGCCAGCTCATGCCATGGACTGTTAGCAACTTCATTATTGGAAAGGGAGTCATTAGTACCCCTGAGTCCAATTAGAGTAGAGAGCCAATTATAAAACTCCCAGAACCACCTCAGACATCCCATGTTTAAGACTCTGTTCCTCAAGAACCACTCCTGGTACCAAGCTGTATTAGTCAGGGTTCTCTCAGGAAACAGAATCAACAGGCGATATCTGTCAATAATATGAGATTTTAAAAGAGTCTCTCATGTGACTGTGGGGATGCACAAGTCCAGGTTCTGCATGCAGGCTGCAAACCAGTGGCTCTGATGAAAGTCCGATGAAGGCTCATTGATGAGTTTCTGGGAGAAGTTGCCAGTCCAACAACGAGCTGGGAAATTCTCTCTGAATGTTGAAATCACTTCCCCTTTTAAGTCATGCAACTGATTGGATAAAAGCACCACCCATTGATGATGTAATCTCCCTGATAGATGCAGATGTAATCAGCCATCCTCGCAGTAAACTCATTGGTGATTGAAGTCCATAAATGCTCTTGTATTACAATTAGCCCAGTGCTTGCTGGAACAAACACCTGGACACAATTACCTGGCCAAGTTGACACATTAGCCTAACCATCAAATATTGGAAAATAAAATTCTCCACCAGGATATCAGGCAGGTTCCTCATCAACTACTCAGAGGGGCTTTTGCCAAAGTTACTCTTCTGTGATAATCCAAATCATAAAAAATGACCTTAAATGACACTCAGTGATTTAAAACTTGGAGCAATTCTTGGTACAAATCTCTTTTCTCCTTGAATGACTGCCAGCGAATAATCACCAGTCTAATAAAATTGCCAATTAATTCTTCCCCTTTATTTGGTGTGTTCTTATTTCTCTTCCATTCATCTATTACCTAGCACTGATGTCTAGAATAATTCCTAATTATAAGCCCTCAGATAATTTTTCTATAATGCTTCCTCATACATTACTTCTCTATAATGTTCCCAAACAAGTATAAGGTTTAGTTGTCTACTAAGATCTTGATTATTAGGTTCATACACTAACCAGATTGGTAATATATCATGATTTTTATTGGAATTTATATGCCTTCAAGACAGGGAAGGTACATTTAAAAAAAAAATGCATGTTCCATCTTTATCACAAAGCCTGCCACCTCACTAGAGCTCAATTATATTTCAAAAAATAAGGAAATAATTTATTTTTTATTCTTATATTTTATATCCTTCCATTCTCCCCCCTCAAATTTTCACTTCCAAGCCCCTATGCCAAGCAACCATCATACAATTGTTACAAGAAACCAACCTCTTCCTTATTATTTCTTTCATTTCTGCTGCAAGACTCATTTATAAACACAAATATCATCATAGAATCTTCCTTGTTTGAATTCTTCACTGGGTTTCCACTAGCATTAGAAGAAGGGCTTTCACATGTAACATGACATTAGGCCCAGTAATGTGCTAGCTGGCTGCATTCTCCACTCCAGTTAACTTAACTGCAATCCAGAGTGAGGCTCCTGAGGGCTCTGGAGACATACAGGTCCTATGGCCAGGGCAGATAGCTCCAGAGTTTGATGCCTTGCCAGTGGGCCTTACTTTGGAGTTTTTCCTCCTGAGAGTGACAGAGTTGGACTTAATTATGGCTTCCCTACACATGGCCCATCTGTACCTTCTATTTAAACCTATACTTGGTGTTGGAGTTTGTAGGTGTACATCCTAGAGAAATGAGCCTTTGGGCTGTCCATGTGCCAGGTTGGCCTGGAACCTCAGCAGAATTGCAACACCTCCTCTCTAGTTCATTGGACTCACCCAGGACTACTAACAAGGTGATGAGGACTGACAACCACCATACCAAGGAAATGAGAGAACCCACAACTGCAAGCAAGAGAGTCCCATCCATCACCTGTATGGAATCAAAGTCTCCTCTCAATTAGAGATAGAGTGCACATCACCATCCCAGAATCCTCAGGTTTCGGGAGTGAACTATGGATTAGAGTGGACTTACTGGTATTCTACTATAGACATTTTGTAACTTAAGCAATGGAAGAAATTACAACAATGATATGGAGGCAGTGACCACTGGAGGCTCTGGGGGCAGGGAGAAGGAAAAACCGTTGTAATATGGAGGCTTTTCTGGGACTTGGGTATCATCTTGAATGACATTGCAATGACAGATATAGGTCATTTTATATCATCATATAACATGCAGAACAATGTGGGAGAGAGTGTAAACTACAATGTGAACAATGGTCCATGCTCAGTGGCAAAGACCCAGGATGTGTTTATCAGTGGCAATAAATGTGCCACACTAATAAAGGATGTTTTCTTGTGGGAGGGTGTGGGAGGTGTGGGGAGTGGGTCATATGGGATTCCCTATATGTTTTGTGTAACATTTATGTAAACTAAGTATCTTTTAAAAAATAAAAAATATAATTTAAAAAAGACAATATGAAAAGTAGCTGATTAGATGAATAGAATTTTTTAAAAATTGGTCTTATACTTGAGGAAAGAACATTGTCTGTAATATCTCAGGGATGTTATACTACTTACCTCACCTGAAAACATTCACTAAACTAATTCCCGTCTCGAAAAAATTTTTCTAAGACTGTTTCCAGATAATTTTTTAAAAATCTCAGATAAATTAAATAAAATTTCCAAGACAGCTTCCCCATCTCAACAAATGGAGACTTCAGTATATGTATCCAAAGCAATCTATTATTAAAGAATAGGTAAGGCACATCTCATTTATAGGAAAACCAATAAGAATACTAAACCATTTATTCTTGGAATCCTTAATATTTTGAAAGTTGTATTGCTTCACAGTCCTTAGGACATAATCTAATTCTGGTTTGATGTGACCTATTTTGGATGGCCTTTTCTTTAATGCAGGGGTTCTTAACCATATTTGTTCCATGGACCTCTTTGCCAGTCAGGTGAAAACCAAAGACCACTTCCCAGAATGTAGCAGCAGATAGTTTTATGACATTTAACATTGACATGTATTCAAATTAAATTTTAGTATTATTTGAAATTAATTCAAGCTCACATACCCTATAAAAACTTTCCACAGACCCTTGGGTGTCAACAGACCCCTGGTTAAGAACCTGTGCTTCAGTGGTAGAAAAATATGTACACTCTAGAACCATGAAACATATTTTTTCCTTGAATATAAACTTTCAACACAAATATTTCTATTTGTTTGGGTTTTGATGATTTCTTGTTTAGTGTGGGCATCACCACCCACTGATATAACATACTATGACAAGATGAACATTTACATATTCTGTAGAAGCCTGCCCCAGATGCACCCTGTCCCATATATCCCCCCACATCCAATACCTTACACCAGTAACCCTCCCATGACATATTTTCCAGAAGAACATTCCCAACATTGTAGATGTAGCCACAGACCTGCAAATCTCCAGAGTTCATCTGCTCCTTCCCCCAAACCTCCCCCCAGTTCCATGAATGGTCCAACCCAAACCCCAACCCTACTTTCCCTCAAAGACCAGCACCATCAAATCAATCACATCACTGCATCATACTCTCATACCAATCATCCACTGCACAACTACACCTTTCCAACTTATCATAGATTTTGCCCTGATGGACATCAGCTCACCACCCTTTACTCCCTTTCTGTCTCCTTTAAACCTATTTTCCATATGCTAACTCATTGTGTCTGCTCAATTTGCTTAATTCATATCAGTGAGTTCATGTAATATGTGTCCTTCAGTGCCTGACTTACTTCACTCAGCATAAGGTCTTCAAGATTCATCCATGTAATCCCATGTGTTAATAGTACAATCCTTCTTACAGCTGAATAATATTCCATTGTATGTATATAACACAGTTTGCTTATTCATTCAATTTTTGGTGGACATTTGGGTCACTTCCAACTTTTAGCAATATTGAATAATGCCACTATGAACATTGGTGTGCATATATCTGTTTATGCCTCTGCTTTCAATTCTTCTGGGTATATGCCTAGCAATGGGATTGCTGGCTCATATGTCAGTTTTTTCTTTAGCTTCCTGAGGAACCACCAAACTGTTCTCCACAATGGCTACACAATTCTATATTCCCACCAGGAGTAGATAAGTGTTCCCTTTCTTCTATACCATCTCCAACACTTGTAGTCCTCTGTTTTTTTAATAGTTTCCAGTCTAATGGTGTAAGATGATATTTCATTGTAGTTTTGATTTGCATTTCCCTAATAGCTAATGATGTTGAACATCTTTCCATGTACTTTTTAGTCATTTGTATTTCTCCTTTGGATAAGTGTCTATTCAAGTCTTGCCCATTTTTAAAATGGGTTGTTTGTCTTTTTATTTTCAAGGTGTAAGATTTCTTTATATATACAGGTCATTATAGACATAGGATTCTTCCAAGTGTAATTCACACACATTTTAAAGGTTAAATTACTAATAAAGGCATTTTCCATTGATAAAATTGACATAGAATTATACTACTGTGGATATGCTAGCATTTGTTTAAATAATAGTATTGTGCTTGAAGATTTCTGTATTAATTATATTTTTAGTGTGAGTTCTTTCATGTAGTCTAAAGATAGAATATTGACTGCAGTCTTTCACACAGAGATGACATTCATGTGTTTTCTTTCCAAGTTTGAGTATTCTCTTGTTTTCTAAGGTGAGAATATTGACTGGAGGATTTCTCACATGGACAGCATTTATATTGTTTCTCTCCAGTGTGAGTTCTTTCATGTTGTCTAAGAATAGAACTTAGACTGAAGGCTTTCCAACATAGATGACATTCATAAAGTTTCTCTCCAGTGTGAATTCTTTCATGTTGTCTAAGGGCTGAATTTTTTTCTAAAGGCTTTCTCACATTGATCACATTCATACAGTTTCTCTCCAGTGTGAGTTCTCTTATGTACTTTAAGGTTAGAACAATGAAAGAAAGTTTTCATACATATATTAGAGTCATATGATTTTCTTTTAGTGTGGATTTGGTTACATTGATTGAAGGATGGCTGATTACTGGGGGCTTCATGAAATTGTTCTCTGATATAGGATTTCATACACACACAAGGTAACACATACTGACTTATTGTGTGACTGAATGAATGCTTCTCCCAAGTCATTATATTCAAAGGGATCCTCAAGAATGTGAGAACTCTGCTGTTGGGAAGGAGAAGAGAGGCTGTTAAAGGATCACTCACAACTATTCATGAAGTCAGTTGTCTTTGCATGAATTCTAGACTAATCATTCAGTGGGTCTCCCATAAAAAAGTTTCACACATTATTTACATTAACATGATGTGTTATTCTCTTTCATGAACATATTTTCTTTTTTGCAGCATGTCAATTTCAAAGCTATTTAATTAGTTTTGAAGACTTCATTATATTACACAGACAAGGTATATGCCCATGTTTACACAATTTTCCTTTCATAAGACCTCATGTTCTGGTTTTGAGGTCAAATTAATATTACCCTTAATTTAAACTTTCCAAAACTTTTTGCTGGAACAGTGCTCAATCACTCCTTTAATTACAGTAATGTGAATGTTATAAATTTCTTATTTATTCCTTTCCCAGGTCTCTATTTGGATGACCAGGGTTCATACCCATGAAACTTACCATTGAGAAGGTGATGGATGTGTCCCTCCTGCAAATATGTTGCATCAACATAATTTCTTGTTTTCCAAGGTAACAATCCCTGCCTGAAATGATTAGGAAATATAAACCACATTCCTAGAGCAGCATTAACAGAATGAAAAATTGGGAAAACCCCAATCCTGATGTAATAAGCTTCAAATATTGTCAATTAGATAGGGAAAGAATACAAAATTAAGGTATGTTTATTATTAAGGTAGGATATTGTGGAGTTAAAATAAGGATAATCTTCAAAGAAGAGGAACATGGAAAAACCAATATGTGAAAATTTAACTACAATAAGTATATTATTATTCCATTGCCTAAATCTAAAGTCAATAACAGATGGTCACTATAATAGAGATTAATACATGTAAGGAATAATGACATCATTTGAGGAAAACATTCCCTTTTTCTTGCCAACATTTAAGAGAATAGCACTCACTTGTGGAAAATTTCTGTTAATATTCCCAAGGATCTACTAAATTCCCCCCAAAACCATTCCTGTACAAAGGCACAGGTTCCTGGAGTTCACCTTGTCTTTGGTCTTGGACAAATCCTAACATTTCATTCCACAGTTCCCTTCCTTGTTCCAACTGGGAAATTACATCTGATTTACAGAGTTGATACCTTGTCTATGGGAAAGAAATACAATAGATTTTTTATTATGTGCTTATAACAGTGCATTGCCTTCAAGTTCAGAATAATGTATGAAGAAGAATAAAGTAAACAATAAAGGCCAGCACAGGGAAGCACCCATTGAATAGAAGATATACACAAGATTTGCCATAAAACAGTAAGGACCTGTAGTCATTGAGAACCATGCACAAGTTCAAATATTACAGTATCTTTACTCTTTCCAAGAAAGGAGAATTTGTTTCCATAGTGGTTGTATAATATTTTTAAACAGAATCCAAAAACATAAGGTCCACCAAAAATAAATATTAGTTATTCATGGAAATATATATGACTGTTATTTTTCTACTGTGTGATGAAATATAAACATTGTCCCTAAATCATAGTAATTATTTAAATAATATTTAATCAATGTATATATCCACTTAAATAACATGACTTGAGTTCTCAGCACATTTCTCAGTATTTGAGATTGAGTAGCAATAAATGCATGGAATTTTAGACAGGAAGTTAAGATTCCACTGGTTTGAATAAACACAATAAATAAAAAGTGAAGAATCAAATTTCTTCCAGATAGTTTAAAGTGTTATGAAAGTGTAAGGTTTAGATTATAGTAGCATATGAGGAAACTCTTCCAGATAGTTTTTGAATAGATAAAGGATATATGAGATAGATTAAACAGAATGACAGCCATATAGATAGAAATAAAGATAGATAGTTAATAAATAATTAATAAATTTTGTGAGACCCACCAATGGAAATCAGTTTATTGATAGCCTCTAGCATCACCTCTCTGAATACCTGTCTCAGGGATGTATCCATCATGCTCCACTCTTCCTGACTGAAGACTATAGCTACATATTTGAAGGTCATTACTTCTTAAAACATTTCAAACATTCAAATTCAGACAGGGCTATTTCCACCAAAGTCAGAATAACGTGGTTTTGAGGACAGAACTGGGGAATGGAGGATTTGTGGGGATAGAAATCTCAAATAATGTTTGTGATTCCTGTTAGATCATTATGCATTCTGACTTGGTATCTTTATATAAGATATACCTGCAGAGACCTTCACAAACAATACATAAAGTTTCATTATGTAACTTATGTAACATTATGTAACATATATAACTTTATGTAACTTTGTGTATGGCAATATCACATCAGTTGTGGTGTGATATAATTTGGCTATTACTTGACAAAACTTGTATTTATAATTTCCAGATGGTGATTTAAAAATTTGCACTTCAGAAATCATAACAAAATCACACTTCTCTAATTTCATATTTCAGATATGAAATATAATCTACAAACTCATCACAATGGAAGTAACACTTGTTATCTGACACCTTTTAAACCATGGCTAGGGTTTGTTTATTCCAACCCCTCCCAATGACCTCCATTTGTCCATTTATGAAATGGTTTACCGAACTGTTATGAGTTTGGGAGAGATAAATGAGCTAATGTTTAAAGTGCTTCTTACATGAAAAAACACTGATTAGGTACAAGGGATAGGTCTATTATTCGTTAAAATAGTAGAAAGTTTTGCAGCAATGGATAGCATTTTGCAGAACTTCACTGGTCACATAAAAAACTTAGGATCATTATGTCCTTACCCTTTCATCTTTATAAAACTCAGGTGTTCATGATAAGATATAAGGTTAGGCAGGTCAGTAGTATAAACAGGGACCCCTTGAAATGCTATACTTAATTACAATCCTAACATGACTCTTCTTGGTTTTAGGAGGCCATACTCAGTTTTACCATGGACCTCCAAATCCTAGTTATCATTGTCAATCTTGTGTCTTTTCTTTGATACTCAGTTAAAAGATAGAGTTGGCCTCTTTATATGTAGTCATTGAGGACCATGCACAACTTCAAATATTGTAGTATCTTCACTTCCTGACTAAAATTCCATGCATTTATTGCTGATCTTTCCAGTTCTTCAAAAATTTTCACAGGACCAACAATTTTACTGTAAATAATAAACTCTTTTTCCTCTATGAACAGCCAAAGTCAAGTGAGAAAAACTCCATATTCATGGGCTTCCACTTATCAAATTTGCATAATGGTTGTTTACAAATAGGGAAATTATTGATTAGGGATAAGGTGGTGACGAGAATTTCAAATATCTTTCCAAAATGCAAAAATACATTCTATCTATATGCACTTTAAGATGTTTACTATTGAAGAAAATAAATTATTTTCATTTCATCTCTGGCATAACCCATTTTTGTGCTGCCCTGAAAAATACACAACACTTACCTCTGTGTCTTTAATACTGGATTGATTGAAGTCACCTAAAACATTTGTTTCCCCTTTGGACTATCAATCTACACATTTACTCACCT
>JAQZBX010039497.1:0-23311 GCA_029593785.1 Cabassous unicinctus
TTAAAACCTATTAGCAGTCAAACATCATTACAATCTGGCTAGGAATTGGGGGCCCTGTTTAATGTTTGCTGTAACTGCAGGTACCAGAAGCTTCAAATTCCTCTAGTATCTTTATTTTAGTGTTCTCCTTAAATAAAGTCTGTACCTTGCAGCAGTCTCAGTTGTAATCCACTGTAATTATTTTGGAGCTCTCCTGGTATGGTGACAAGGTTTGGGAGAAGGGGTGGTATTCTACAATCTAACGATTAAATCTCAGTCTTTTAGTGGGCATGTATCCCTGGATATAACCTTCCCAAGTATTTCTTGGCTTTCCCACTCCCCAGGGGACAGGAAGGCTAGAGGATGTTGGAGTTAAAGATATGTACTTTCTCCCAGTATAAAATCTTTTTCCCTTGAGGGTAGGCCTTTATTATGGAGAATGCTCTGGGCATATTTCACAATGGTTACACTTCATTTTCCTGTGCCAGAACCAAGAGGGATCTTTCTTGGCTCTTCACTGTGACAACCTGAAGGGCTTCCTGGTAGTGAAACCCATGAAAGTGTAGGAGTTCCCATATGACTGTGGCCTTTGGGAGGTTCTTATACTCCAGTTACTCCACACTCCAACTTCCAACATTTTATCAAAATTACCTTTTAAGTTTTCCCATTGGTTTATGGCTCCAGCAGCTTTCTGCTCCAGGTAAGCAGATCTTGGCTGTGACTCTCTGGATGAAATTGTCTTTCCAGGTTTGGGGATGACAGTTTCCCTTGTGACCTCAGCTAACAGCTGGCTCCACTTTACAGGTGGGGCAAGGAAAAGCCAAGCTTGAGCTCATCGATTACAACTTCTCTATGAAACTATCCAGTGGCTCCACCCAGCCTAATTTATGGGGTACTACTAGACATATCCCCAGAATTCCTTTCACCCTGCTGTGGCCTTGACCAAACAGGCCCACCAGCAGAGAACCGTTTCAGATGTTTCACTAATGTCCAGCCTCATACTCTGGGAAGACCAGAGCTTCCCTTCGCAGTTCCTCCACATTTATGCTGCCACTTGCCCACCTAGTTTGACCATTGACATTTGAAAGCAACAAGTGTGTCCCCTTGTTTCACAATCACTGCCTTGTAATGGATGCCCTCACATCCTGGGGAGCCAGTGGTGAATGTGAACTTGAGCTCTGGAGAGGAGGCTCACGCAAGGCAGCCTTCCCCAGTGTGGAACCCAAGGTGGCATCTAAGAAGGGGGACTTGAGAAGCATCTCCCCAGCCTTGATAACTAAATCATGTCCTTACTAAAGGGGAGGAGTTGGTGGCTATAGAATCTGGTAATGATTCTGGCACTGCACCAGCAGCTGCACTACTCATTTGTTTTGCTGCCTCACATCACAGCGAGATCATTGTTTATTATGGCTCAAAGGCAGTAATCATTTCACATAATGTGAGGATTTTTTTCACTCAATTACTTTCATGCTTTGGGCTGATGAGGATAATAATCACGTGTTGATTACTGGTATCTTGACAGATGATGATCAAAAAATGCAGGTCACTGCTCCTTTCCCTTTTGTCCCTGTAAACATTGAAGGTTGTGATTTGAAATCTCAGTCAGTCACCAATTTCACATCCCAAGGTTTCTGATGACGAGAAGACCAAGACAAAATATTTCTTTCAGGGGCCCCCAATTCCTGCAGTCTGACCTATGGGATAATTTATGCTGATTTGTTTTAAAGAGACAGTTATACATAATTCATGTCCTGTGCATTGTGGCTTTTGGCCATTGAAATTACTATCTCTCTTTTGGCAGTGCTTGCAGGAACTAGCTACAATAAACATTTCATACCTCAGTGGACACTCTTTTCTCAGCTAATAGGAGCCTGACTTAAATGGAGACTCCATCATGAGAGGAGTGTATTTAATGGTGAATTCAGCTGAGCCTTTTTTTTTCTGCCAAAGCATAAAATGAACTTATTATCAGTATCAATATTTGGTTTTTCTCAAAAGGAGTCAAGGTGTGAATGTACATGAAAGGGAAATTAAATTGAAACTCTTGGTTTCATGATTGGAGGCCAGTTTAAAACTCAAACTTGAATAATTACTTTTGAACTAGATAGGAGAATTGTAGGGTCAGACAGCATGCAGATTTGATGGGGGGGCATCAGAACTGGGCTTTTGACCTAGAGGGCAGAGGGCTTAACAGACTGGAAGCTTCTGTAAGCATCAGGCCACTGCTGAAGATGGCTGAATTTATATCTGTGTAGATACAGTGGTATTAAGTATAATCTACACAAGTAGAGACGAGGTGGTTTTTAAAAAAATGCAAATCTGATCAAGCTGCTTCTCCTCTCAAAATCCTTCAGTGATGGCCAGGGGGCCTCCATGATCAGGTTTCTACGTATGCTTCATCCTCATCACACTTCCAATTGTCCTTCCTCATTGTGCTCTAGCCAGTTTTCTTCATGTTTCCACAGTAGCACACTTTCACCTGGGAAACTTGCTGATGCTTCAGGACTCAGATACCATTTCTTCAGGGATAGGTCCCTGTGTTAAATGTGCTAAGAATACTTTTTGCTACCGTGGTTATATGATTATTTGTGTAAGTTTTGATGTTTGTGTCCTCCCACTAGACTGTATCATCCCACCTGGCAGATACATGCTCCTTGTGCAAAATAACCCCTTTAAAATGGTGATTAAATGAGTGAATGAGTTAGAGCAGTGGCTTTCAAACTTTTGGCTCATCTGAGTAACCTGGATGACTTATTAAACCACAGATTGTGAGACTCCATCCTGAGAATTTCTGATTCAGTGGGCTAGGACCTGAGAATCTACAGTTATAGAGAGTTCCCAGATGGTACTGGAACTATACTTTGAGAATCACAGAATAAAAGGAAGCCTCTCGCTATTACATTCATACCATGGGAACCACAGTTCAGGAGACTCTGGATCCCTCTCTTTACTTAACCTGCTCTGAGTCCTTAGGCAAGTCCTTCTTTTTTCTTTATTTTTTTTTGCCTGGTCAGCCAATACGTCCTGTTGATTCTTCTTTTGAGATATACCCTGCATTTCTCCATTCCTTCTACTCTATCATGATTATATTATATTATAATAGATATTATAAGCTTACATTTAGACTACAAAAATCACATCTTAGTCATTCTCTTGGTCCTCAGTCTCTGCCCCCTTGATTCCTTCTTTTACTTTATTGTCAGTTTTAAGTGCCTCAGAGACCATCTTGATCATGCATATCCTTATCTAAAATTTTGCTGGAGATATCATCATTCAAAGCTTTTCATAGCCTGGATCTACTACTATGTATGCTCCCAACCTGCCTCCAATTCAGTATGAGACTCCTCATAGCTTATTATACCTACATAATTGTCCATCTTTTCAGATGGGCTGTTGGCTGCATTGGGGCAAGCACCATGTCTGTCTTGTCTACTGAACATAAACTTCATCCATAGTTGTTGCATAATATAACTTTACTAAATGGATGAAAGTCAATGAATACTCTAGATTTTCTGTTCTGCACAATAATAATAGTAACCTTAGTAAACACTTAAAATTGGGTTACTCTATTTTACACATCTCAATTTATTTATTCCTTACAATGAACACCCCCATTTTACAGATAAAAAAATTGAGGTACATGGAGATTAAATAACTTGTCCAAGGTTTCAGAAGTGGTGGTATGCATATTCAAACCCAGTGATTTGGCTGTAGGAGTTCAAAATGTTGCCTACCTACTAAGCTGACTGAAGAGTGGCCCAAATGACACAAGCCTGACTTAGAGCACTAAGAATCTTCTGTGTTTGTACCAGTTTATTGTGCTATACATTATCATACACAAAAAAAATAATTTGTTGAGTACCTGTTACATATAGGGAGCCATAACTGCTACTAGAGAAGCAAGCATTAATGGAATACATCATACAGGATGGGAGGCAGTCATGTATGAAGCATGAAGTCAGAGAACCTAGGTTCCATTGCTTTCTCAGCTTTGTGACCTTGGGCAAGTTACTCAACATATCTGTGTTCTGTTCCTCATCTATAAAATGGGAGAAAAGAAAATCTATTTCACAAAGTTTCTGCCAGGATTAATTGTGAGTGTGGATGTAAAGCACTTAGCACAGTGATAGTTGCAGTTTGAAGTTCTTTTGTGAATCACAGAAAATCATGTTCTTGGAACTATTCCATTCCTGTGGAATGTACAGAAGTTCATATCTATACATATAATCATTGAAAGTAACATCTGTATATACATATATGTGGACATTTAAATGTATATATATATATACACATACACTCACACACACATATTTGTAATTATCCAAAATTTACCTCTTTTGGGCCTGTAGGACCAATTTAATCCTGGTGCAGCAGGCCCCAAAGCAACCATCAAACACTGCACAGACAACTACTTATTAGGTGCTTACTACATAAACTCACAGAAACTTTCAGAAACAGGACTGGCAGGCCTATATGAAAGTAAGTATATAAAAGACCCTCTATGCAGAGAAACTCCTAAGAAGAAATTAGTTTAATTCATGTTTTGTTTGATGGCTTTAAAATGTCCCAAACACAAGGCCCCTTTAAGAATTCAAGTTATAATACAAGTTTTCATCTAGAACAGAGATTTTCAGACTTTAGTGCATATTACTATCACTAGGGACTTGTAAAAATGTAAGGTCAGACACGCTGAATCATCATTTCTTGAAGGTGGGATCCAGGAATCTGAATTTTAACAAGCATCCCAACAGTTCTGCTGCCTTTGATCTGTGGCCAACACACTGAGGAGCACTAAGGTGTAAATTAAAACCAGGCGGGGTTGTGCTCAGAGCTACTCAGAAGACAGAGGAGAAAGAAGATGCAAGGCTTGTGGATCTCTTTGGTGGGAGAGACGCTTAAGCCACTTGGAAACTGAGAGACAGGTGGGGAAATTTAGCAATCCAAGTGCCAGGAGGAGGAGCTATGAAAGGAACTATAAGTATAAACAAAGAAGAGTGCAAAATAAGATGAAGGACATTATGTCAGAAGATATGAAAAGTGATCTGAGATAGACTATAATAAGAGATGACCTTTAAAAGCATATACTGAGATAGTCAAAGCTAATAATGATTAGGAAATAGGTACTAGATTGTTACTTAGGTTTTTGTTTCTTTTAAACCTTCTCTGAAGGGTTATTTTGCTCCAGATCATGGAGCAAAGCTTAAAGGTATAATATTTCCCATAGTCTCTAGAGAAGAGCAAGGTTTGGGTTGAAGGAGGGGACAAATCTCAAGCGATGAGAACAGGAAAATGAATCTGGAACTTCAGAAATCAGAGAGGATGATGCAAGACCACGAAAGTCAGAAGACAGAGGTAAATATTATCCCCAAGGATATGTTCTTCTGACCTGTGAACTCCTCTAGATACATACTTGAGGCCATAACTGGCTGTCACTGTGGTTGCAGGTGAATCCAAAATGATGATAGGTTTGAACTTGAACATGGATGGTTCATGTTCAACACAAACTGGGACATGAGAAAAATACCTTTCTTGGGTGAGACCATTTCTGGGATTCTGAGATAAAAAAACATAAAGCCAAGTGGATATTTACTTTTATTTTAATTTCCCTTTATCACATAATGTTGACTTTTAATTTATTAATAAAGTTTATATTTATATACTAAGAGTTATAACATATTAAACTCCTAGACTCACTGGTATTGAAGCAACTAGCTCATATAATCATACGAAACTCGTAAGAAACATAAAAACTTTACTATTTCATCACTAGGATGAAACAAAAGGGTCTAGAGATATGTCATTCATCTATGGGATAAATATTTGGCAAAGGCAAATATGCAAAATGGCTTGGAGCTGGGAAATAATGAAAGCATTAGCAGCCACCATGCATGAAGTATCACAGCAGATAATGAGTACCGGTACCAGGTCCTGGTATCATAGGGATCCTGTAGTGACACATACACCTTCACTTCAGTCACAAGGTGCACCAGTCAGACATGTTATCAGAAGGTAACAATATTATTTGAACTGTTATTCTAACACATTCTGACCCTATAACATGTTATAACTAAAAAAAACCTAGAATGTAGTTTTAGAAGGCAGTATAGGCAACAGCAAGAAGCAACTGGTAGTAGTTCAATAATGATGGGGGAAATAGAAAAACTGTAAAAGGTAGACATGGACTCAAAATGATACTGTGAAGCCATTTAGGTTACAATTCCCAAACATTATAAACTCATGTTTGCCTTTTATAAATGTGAAAACAAATCAAAGCAATGGGCCACAGCATTGCCTTGCTTGCAAATGACACACACTTCCTGTGCACCAGCAAAAACTCTGATTCCTGTATCTTGGAGTGCTGGTAGGGACTTGGCTAAGGGTTAGCAATAATACCCCTCAATTTGATTAAACACACTTTTAATAAGTACCTGCTATGAGGTAGTCACTCTTGTAGAGGCTGGGAACACTACAGTGAACAAAAGACAAAAATTCCTGACCTCATGGAGCTTATATTTTAGTGGGGGGTGGAAGAAGATGAAAAATACATTAGCAAAATATAGAGTCTGTTAGATAGTGATAAATACGATGGGGAAAAAATAAAGCAGAGAAAGAGGAAAGTCGAGTACCAGCTGGGGAGGCTGCAATTTTAAAAGGCAGTGTTTGAGTTTCATGGCTGCTAAATCAGATACCATGCAATGGGTTAGCTTAAATGATAGGAATTTATTGGCTCACAGTTTTGAGGCTAGAGAAGTCCAAAATCAAGGTGTCATCAAGGTGATGCTTTCTCCCAGAAGACCTCGGTGATCTGGGGCTGTCTGTCTGCAATTCTTGGTCTTTGGGATGGGTCCTTTTCTGTCACATGGCAATGCACACGGAAGCCTTTCCTGGCTTCTCTTCTGGGTTCTGTTGCCTTCCAGCTTCTGGCTGCTCCTTTCATGGCTATGTGTCTGGATTTCATTCTGCTTATCAAGGACTCTGTAATAGGATTAACACCCAGCCTGATTTGGTTAGGCCATACCTAAGCTGAAGTAACCTCATCAATAGGTCCTTCTTACAAAGGGTTCATACCCACAGGGGTGCAGATTAAGATTAAGAACATGTTTTACTGCGGGTACACAGCTCCAAGCCATCACAGGAAGTTAAGGAAAGCCTCACTGCGCAATGACCCTGGGCAAAGATCTAAAGGAGGTGAGGAGGCAGCCATGTGAGAGCTGAAGGAAGAATGCTCCTGATAGGTGGAAGAGCAGAATGCAAAGATTCCAAGACCAAGGAGTGCCTGACATGTTTGAGAATCATCAGAGGCAGCATGAACAAGAAGGCAACAGGAGATGAGGTCAGAGAAAGGAGCCCAATCCTATTGGCCTATGGAGGCCATTTGACTTGGTCTTAGACAGGAAATCATTGGAGCTTGTGGTAGATTGAATTATATATCCCTGTTTAGATATGTTCGTAATCTTTATCCACATTCCTGCTGAGTGTGAACCCATTATAAACAGGACCTCTTGAAGATATTATTTTTAGATAAGGTGTGGCCCAACTGAATGAGGCCTTAGGAAGAGGACCAGAAGTCACAGAAGCCAGAAAGGAGAGGACATTGCCATGTGATGGGAGGTGAAAATGCAAGCCAAGGAACCCCAGGGATCGTCGACAGCCGGCAGCAGAATGTGACAGTCTTCAGGGAAAAAGCAAGCCTTGCTGGTATTCTGATTTTGGACTTCTAGCCTTAAAACCGTGAGCCAATAAATTTCTGTTGTTAAAGCCAACCCACTGTGTGGTATGTATGATAGCAGCTCTGGCAAACTAAGAGCGTTTGTCTAGTTTTACGTTTTTTAAATCACAAAAGATTGCAAGGAGACAAGGGAAGAGACCGGGAGTTTTTGAAAGCTATTAAAATAATCTGGATGAAGGAGGATTGTAGCTTGCACCAAGGTACGGAGGTGAAGGTAGCAAGAAGTGGGCAGATTCTGGAATATCTGCTGAGGGAGAGCTGATAAGCAGTTAAGAAGAGAGCACTTAAGTTTGATGCCAAGGCTTTTAGTCTGAGCTACCAAAAGGTAGAAGTCAGAATAGGTGGTTCAAAAATGCAGGTGGAAGTACATTTTATCCCTCGAACTGTATTTCTATTCAGAATGGATATCATAAGACAAAATTTGGTTCCTAAAGGGCTCCAGATTCAGACGAATGGAAAACTGTCACAGAACTCTATCAATTCCTGAAAATGTTGACTGAAAGAGACACTGCTGTTCTTCAAAGGAGGCCCTTTTTTCCCCTTTAGCAGTTAATGGGTCTTTCTTCTTGGTATTGAATTACAATTTTAATCATGGAAATTAAAAATCAATTTCTCAATTTTTTTACACATCATTTTATTCTACACAGCACAGATTAATCTGTCCTTTTATTCAGAAGGACATAAAATATCATCTGATCATCCTTTAATCCCCTCTCCACACCTCTGGGCTGCCTGACGCCTTCAGCCTCTGCTTAAACATTCATGAATGGAAAACTTGTGACCATCTGAGAAGAAAGAACAGAATGAAACCTTGTGGGCCTTTTTAAAACGGGGACCATATCTTATCCGCTTTTGGCTTGCCAAAGCCTGGTACAGTGCCTGGCATGTAGGATGCACTCAATAAATGTTTCTTGATAAAATATTTAATCTGAAAGATCTGAGTAATATAATTTGTTTTCATAAGATAGAGAGGCTCCACCATATATTCAGAAACAGTGACTTAATAAAGTTGTACCTAATAGAGGTCCTCAGGGAGCAGGATTTAATGAAGAGATAAGAATGACTCCTAATTAGTATATTAATCATTTGCATGTGAATGGATGCTTGAAAGCATTTTATTCTATTAAGTAGCTTAAATATTCCATTGCAAGCATGTTACCCTATTAATTTGCTTAGCAAACACTGCATATTTAGCTGGTACAAAGGTAAACTTCAGCCCACCCTCCTGCCCTGATTAACACAAAACCTGAATCCCATATTTACTTGTACACCTTTGATAAACTGCTGAACTCCCTAGGACTATACTGCCCTGTGCATGTGAGAGAGTGAGGTGAGAGAGAGACAGAGACAGAGAGACAGAGAGAGAGAGAGAGACAGAGAGAGAGAGAGAGAGAGAGAGAGAGAGAAAGAGAGAGAATTACTTTCATACTTTTTCCATTCTGAGATTTGATTCTATAATAATATAATGGAATTTGGTTTAATGAGGCTGTATATAGTATTATGTCAAGTTCTCCCCAAATCCAAGCTTCTTCTTGGTCATAAATGAGTCTCAATCAGCAGTGGGCTTGTGTTAGGTTTTAGAGACACTGAATAAAATAGAACTATTCCCACCATATTTTTCTTTGTTTGTTGTTGTATACAGCTCTAGTCTTTATAAATTGAGCAGTCTGTTTATGCTTCTGCCAACTTCATTAGAGCAATGTGGTGGCTGGTGAATTTTGATGTGATCAGATTGCTCTGTCAGTCACTTGCTGTGTGTGACCTTAATTACTTAACCTCTCAAAAATTGAGTTTCCTTGTCTGTAAAATGGGGACAATTAGGTATCTGCCACACTGTTGTTGTTGGGGATGGGATGAGTTGAAATAATTAGGGCCTACTCTGTCGGGGTTAGCTAGGATTATTGTTTGTCCAGGGCTGATTGGGTGTATATGAGAGAACTCCGCCAGCTCCCTTTCATTATCGAATTGCAGCAATCACTCCAGAACACACACTCATCTATCAAAGGAAAACAAATCATTACAGAGAGATATTAGCGATTCTATTCTTAAACTGTTGGGCAAAACACACTTCACCATAATCCTCCGAATCCTCTTTAAAATACCTGCAATCTGGCGTGTTATTGTGGCAGCCAACTGCGTGGAAAGCAGGCAGTACCTATTAAAAGTTGTTTGGAGATTAGGACTCAGAGAACAGCTGGGTACCTTTGTTACTAGCAGGCTGCTGATTCAAAAAGAAAAAAAAAAAAAGCCTCACTGTGATGAAGAGAAGAGAGAGAAAAACCACAGAGTTGGGGAAGGGGTGAATAAAAACAGCTTTGGCCTTTGAAAATAGATTGCTCTGCTGCCCTGACATGAAGGAGGTGTGTGGGCATTCACAGTTCCAATGGGCATAATCCAATTCTTTAAAATAAAATAAAATAAAATAAAATAAAACCCCAGGTCCAGGTGTGTGGGCTCTTTTCTCTTGGAACTTCGTTTGAGGAGGCATTTGTCGCTTGCTATATATTATGAAAGTGCACACACTGTCCCCTCTCCCTTGCTACCTGATCCCTTCTTAAGCCTCCAGGCTGCAGAAATAATGCTGACCACAGAAGGATTTCCCCTGGACAAGCAGAGGAAAGCACTGCCCTTGTCAACAATTAAATAGGATTCATATAACTAACTGCTCATGGTTCCAGGCATTCAACTCTTTGGGTATCTCATTAGAACTTATGGAGAGCCAGGTAGGAGAAATACTTTGTCTCAGTGCCTTTGGGCACTCCCATTCAGTCCTTAAAGCAGCTTGATAAGGCGGGCCGAATGGATTTCCTTAGTCCCTTTAACAGATGAAAGACAGTGGTGGAGTCACCAAGGTCAAAGAACTCGTTGGTGACAGACCTGGAATCCTGGAATGAGAGCCCATAACCCTCTATAGAACATAGACATAGAAAAATCCTGCCAGAAACTCTATCCACGTTTCTATGACTCAACAAAGAACACGGAGACACCTAAAAGTTCTGCATTGGTTTAGCTGAGTCATGGCAGATCCCTTCAATGGTGCCACACGGGTAACAAGCATATATAGCAAAAAGGATGTAATTTTAAAATGAGGTCTTCCACCAGGCTTCTGTCCCTTGTCAGAGAAAGAGATGTAGCCTGAAAGTTTTAGGAGAGAGTATCCTAATTAGTGTCATCCTTTCTCTAATTATTTATCCAAATGAAATTCCTGCTGCTGGTAATTGAGATGAAGAATGTGTGAGCAAACTAGAAAATACTGCATAAACAGAAGCCAGCAGTATTGCGATTAATCATACAAAACCTGTACAATTCTGCATTTGCTGCCATGATGCCGTTCGTAGTTGTGTCAGTTGTCTATGAGGACAGGTGTGTCTTCCATTCCCTTTGCACACATCCATTAGGCCCAACACAACGTGTTATACCGAGTAGACCTTCATTCATTCTTTTAAGAAGTGCTCATGGAAAACCTTGCGTGTGCTCAGGACTATGCTCATTAAATTCTTGTAGTTGAAAGAATTTCAGTGATGAAGGAAAATTGGGATGGGGCAAGAGACAGTACTCTGGGAGAGTGTGGGAGACACCGTGGCAATTCTAGGACCTAGGAGCAGAGGTCTCTTATTAGGTGCCATGAAGAGGTTCTTGCCCACCTCCACTGGCTCCCGGCTCTGCATTCTGAAAGCCTTGCAGGAGGGACCCTGCCTGGCAGCTTCAGGTGGTGGGGGGGAGAGGCAGAGTAGTAGGGGTATCGATTGCCATGTTATAGTTTAAAAAGGCTTCTGGGAAGTAAATACACCAACATGTCAATTAGGCAGTTTCATCATGAACTGATTTTTTTCTCCTAGCTTTTATATTTGGAGCATGGATTACTATTATAAAGGCCAAAAACAAAAAACAATTATCTCAATTTTTTCGCAGTGTTTCCACAGTTTCTTAATGGCCATTCCACTCAGAGATTAAAACTGTTCTTACTGAGCTCATCTTCTCTGTAAACTAGTAAGAACTGTGAGAAAAATAACCAGGATCATCTGCCAAATTTATTAGTAAGATAACAGAAGACTTTACCGAGTTCAGTTAGAGCTTGGCATGAATTCGGTCCAAGTCATGTGCTTAGTCTCTTTGAAGGGCATTTGTTTGGCAGATAATGATTTCACCACAGCCCCAGCTCATTGCTTTCCTCTGGGCCCGTGTGGGTTCTATTCTTGTAAACACAACTCCAAATATCACTTTCTCTAAGCAGGGGCAGTTCATTTTTATAAACATCTGTAGGTCTTACTCCTAAGAGATGCCTGATTGAAGCTTCATTTGCTCTGAGGTCTCAGGCTCTCCCCACCGCGTCTAGGAGGCACTTCCTAAATGCATCAGCTTCATTTTGCCATTTGCTCTACCTTGAACCTCTGAGGTGTTTGTTTCCTGAGGCCAGGGCTTGTTGGGGCATTCAGCTGCCTGCCGGCCAGCTGCTGCTCTGCTCCCCAGTGCACATCTTGGAACAACACAGCTCCTTTGCTGGTTGTTAAATAGGGAGAGGGGGAGCTGTGAAGGGCAAAAGAAAGCTGATTATTCATTTTTTTTTTCTTTTGGAAATTCTGCTTTGGGATCCTGTTCCTACTTAGAATGTTTCCCCAGAAGCCCATTCCACTTAGCTCTCTTGTTAGGGAATATTTTCTGTCAATTTTCCAAAATGTATATTTTCCAGGTAGTTATTTAGTCAGGGGTTTTGCATATATCCTAGTTAGGAAAGCTTAGCCACTCTTTTCTTTTTATTCCAAGAGCCCAGAATTTTAGCAACTTATAAAGAGCTCAAAGTACCCTTTTGTATGATACTTGGAGAATTGGACTCTGCAAATCAGACTAGAAAACAATGATACTATCCCTTGTCTGTAGAACAAACTATGAAACCTTAAGTCATTTTGGCTTGGAAACCAAAGATTTATTCAGAGAAACAAGTTCTCAGAGATGTTAATTAGTGACCTGCCATTTTTCTCTCATGTGCTCAAAACTATATTTAAACTAATTGCTACTAGCTCTTCTTATTTCCTCTAACTTGTTTGGTTTCAATCTTTTGAAGCAGAACCAAACTACCATTTGGGGTGGATTAGTTAGGAATTGCTTATAAGTATTTGTTGCAGATTTCTAGTGTATAAGGCAACTGTGGCCAGCTATGAACATTGTACAGGTGTATAGGCAAGCTTAACCCATCACTGCGCTCCCTACTCATTCCACAGCTATGGCAAATCACCGAACGAACAATGTTGATGCAACTCCTTAACTAATGTGCCTGTTTTGTTATTCAAATTCTTTTTTTAAAAGAGCAAAAATTATGTTCTATCTTGTAGCATCTGCACTCTAGAAAATTCAACCCTCAAGGTCTTCAGTACAACGGTCTGGTGTTGCTTTAATTTTCCTGGTTCTTGTCAGTGTTACTCAGTTGATATGTGTTCTTTCTCTGTTTTATGATTTATTCTTCGGAAGGATTTGTATAGGCAAAATGGATAAAGCCATAAATTTCCTTTTAGGACATATTTTAAATGATATCACTTTGAATTCAGAACCTGTGTTCTCACTGTGGATATCAATGTCTTTCTCAAAACAATCCAATAAATAATTTCAAGGGCAGTGTTTCATTTATGGAGGGATTTCACAGTTAATATGACTACCTCATGCAAATTATAACAGTGCTTCTGGTATGCTATCATATATAATAGAATTCAATGTTAGAGAGTGACTATGAACTGAAATAGTAGGATTTCTATAAATTCAACATAACTTGATAACTATGCATATACTTTATTGCCCATTATAGATTCATATAATTGATAAATATTATACAGGAATGTCTTCATTTTTCACTTTCCCTTAATAACCAGGTATATTTCATGGGTAATATTATTTTTAAAATTTTAATAATTTCTTAGGCCAACAGATTTGAAGTGAAATCCATTATATCAAGCATATAGAACTGATACTGTGTCGGGGACCTTCATGGTAGCACTCACATTATGCACCTTGTCAGCAGCATTGGTGATATGTAACATGGCTGCCAGGGCTGAAACAAAGAACAGCTTAAGCTACAGTTAGCCTTCTTCAAGGAAGTTAGAGAGTTTGCGCAAAAGCATTTCTGCCACCTACCCTAGCAACAGCAGCTGCCAATCCCAAACTGCCACCCATCTTTAGGTCCACCAATCCTCACCCTCCTCCTTTAGAGTATATATACCCTGCCTCTTCAATAAACTTTTGCAGCTTGATCGGAATCCTGTCTTGCTGTCATTCTTCGTGTCTCTTGTCCCCCCAATTCCCACTCCCTCTTTCAGGTTCCGGTTCGACTGACCCGTGGGCCGGGTCAATACTGCAATAGTCTGTATATTGAAAATGTATTACTACTTATTGTTAGTTGGCAGGGTATTATATGGATACAAATGCTTATCCCATAACTTTTGTCATCCTCTTGCTTTGAATTTTTATTATTTAAATAAGAAAGAAATGAGAACAGTAGAAGCTAAATAACACACACATTAACACACAGACAATAATAATTTAATTCTGACTCATCATGTAGTTGACCTGATGTGATCATTCAATACATGTCAATTTTGAAAATTGATTATTGTTGGAATGACACCAAAATATAGGAAAATCATTTACTTATTTAGTAAAGTGCTTCAAGACTTAGGGCACTTCACTATCAAATGTTAGGAAAAAGTTCAAGAATTTCATTGAGCCCCAAAGGGGTTTTCTATTGGCAAGGCAGCAATTATAGTATAAGCCAAAATATCACATATTAATCAAGACTACTTTATCTTGTCCTCAACACTTGTAGGGGAAGAGGGAAATTTTTGGAAGGGGAAATAGACAAAGACCATGCAGAAATGATGTGTTGTTCCTAGAAAGATAATCTTCTTTTCAGCAATTAGCTAATTAGTTATTCCTTCTTATCTAAAGCAAAAGGAGGCTTGGGCCCCATCCTACGCCCCATCCATGGGAAAGGACAGGGGTCATCAGAACAGACTGGAAACATAAACATCCAGAGTAGGGCAAGTTCCTGCTGAGTAGCCAGATTTTTCAGTGGCTCCTGGTTAGTCAAACCATGGTGGCCAGCAAAACCAGAAAGGTTGACGTTATCAATCTAGTTCTAGTAGACCTATGGCCAAGGATATTATTCTCTCTAGTAGTAGAGTTTGTAATTGATGGGAGCAAAAATCTTCTGGCAAAAAAAATGGTTTTCATTAGAAAAGTGTCTAAAGAAAAAAGTGCTTCTTTGGGAAAGCTGCAAAGAATGACAATTGAAGATAGAAGACTTTAGCCCAAAGATTGATACAACCGAAACTAATCCAAAATGATTCCTAAGTACATAATTATATGGAGGAAAATGATTCCCTTTCAATGTCATGAATGAAAAAAATGCAAATTAACATGTGTATAAGATAAAAGACAAGCAGACTTAGCTGAATTTTCTTCAGCTAAGCCTCCTTAGCAACTTAACTGAGGAAAATTCAGAAGTGTGAGTAGCCAAAATATTTCCATACATAGAAAAGAATGACTAGTTTAGTCTGGACAAGGAGACCTAAAGAAAACTTGGACCAGGGAATTAGAACACTATTAATCTCTGCAAATGAGGCATTTGTTTTAAATGAAAAAGGTATAATGTTTATTGAAATTAGTTATGTAAGGGCCTATGCAAACATCTTGACATATCTGAGTGTAACTCATACATGCTACTCCTTTGCTTATTTGGATGAATTCCTGTTTTTAGAGTTCTAAGCTCAAGCACTCCTTTCAAAAGGTATTAGGTAGGAAAAAAGTCTGGGTGGAGTCAAATGACAGCATAGTATGGAGCCTCAGGGTATGCAGGCAACTCTGAGTTGGATCACTCCTTACACAGACACTAGTTTTGCAACAAACAGCCTTCTCTGACTTAAATCTGTCTTTTTATCAGGGCTCACAAGGTCCTCATGGCCCCTGCCTACCTCTTCAGCAACATCTCTTGCTACCCAAACTTTATATTCCAGCAGACTAAATTCCTTGCTATTTCATGACATAGCACACTATTTACTTTTCTTGGAATTGCTTTCTTCTGCTTGTTTCCCTGGTGGGTTCCTATTCATCCTTCAACAACTCAGCTTAGATTTCAAGTCCTCTGGAAAGTCTTCCCTGAGCTACCAAACAGCCTTTATACCTTCCTTTGCAAAAGCTTTTCTCATAAATTTTTGTTTGGAATATGCTTATTTCCCCTGAAGTCTGTGAATGCTTTGAGAGTGAAATCTGCATCTTATTCATCTTTGTGCCATAGTTACTGGCAAATGCTTATACTGCCATGGCTGTGGCTCAATGAATCACCATCGAATCAGCGAATGGATGAATCAGAACCCAGGAACTCAAAAACTCATCACAATGGCCACCTACAATTTTAGCAACTTTTTATGCCATATTTTTAGGACAACCTTTTTTTTTTTTTAATAAAAACATACATTTCTCAATAAAATGTACTGGATACATATAAAATTTTTTTTGAATCATACAATATGTTACACAATATATTTGGCTCATAGTAACGCAATCATACAGTATTTGTCCTTTTGTGTATGGCTTGCTTCGCACAACATAATGTCCTCTGGTTCATCCATGTTGCCATATGCTTGAGGACTTCATTTCTTCTTACAGCAGCATAATATTCCATCGTGTGAATACACCACAGTTTGTTTATCCGTTCATCAGTTGATAGACACGTGGGTTGTTTCCAACTTTTGGCAATTGTAAATAATGCTGCTATGAATATCGGTGTGTAGGTGTCTGTTTGTGTCACTGCTCTCAGGTCTTCTGGGTATATACCCAGTAGTGGTATAGAAGGTCATGTGGCAAGTCTATATTCAACTTCTTTAGGAACTGCCAAACAGCCATCCATCCACAATGGCTGTACCAGTCTGCATTCCCACCAACAGTGAATAAGTGTTCCTATCTCTCCCCATCCTCTCCAACACTGTAGTTCTCTGTCTTTTTAATAGTGTGCATTCTGATAGGTGTGAAGTGATATCTCATTGTAGTTTTGATTTGCATTTCCCTAGTCTTTAGTGATGTTGAACATTTTTTCTTGTGTTTTTTTGCCATTTGTATTTCTTATTTGGATTAATGTCTATTCAAGTCTTTTGCCTATTTTTTAATTGGATCGTTTGTCTTTTTATTGTTGAGTTGTAACATCTCTTTATATATCCTAGATATTAAACCCTTATCAGACATGTGATTTCCAAATATTTTCTCCTATTGAGTCAGCTGCCTTTTTACCCTTTTGACAAAGTCCTGTGAGGTGCAAAAGTGTTTAATTTTGAGGAGGTCTCATTTATCTATTTTTTCTTTTGTTGGACATGTTTTGGGTGAAAGGTCCAAGAAACCACCACCTACTACAAGGTCTTGAAGATGTTACGTGCATAGATATTTATGACTGTTATATCTTCCTGGTGGATTGTCCCTTTTATTAATATATAATAGCCTTCTGTATCTGTTATAACTTTTTTGCATTTAAAGCCTGTTTTGTCCAATATTAGTGTAGCTACCCTTGCTCTTTTTTGGTTACTATTTGTTTGGAGTATCTTTTTCCAACCTTTCACTTTCAGCTGGTTTGTATCTCTGGGTCTAAGGTGAGTTTCTTGTAAGCAGCATATGGATGGCTCAGGCTTTTTTATCCATTCTGTCAGCCTGTATCTTTTGGTTGGGGAGTTTAATCCATTCACATTCAATGATATTACTGTAAATGCATTATTTACGTCCACCATTTTATTCTTTGTTTTTCATATATCATATCATATTTTTGTCTTTTTCCTCTTTTGGTTATCCTTTCTCTATTCTTTCTTCTATACTCTCCTCCAGGCCTCTCTCTCCTGTCTTTTTATTTCAGGTTCTAAGCTTCCTTTAATATTTCCTGCAAAGGTGGATTCTTTTTTGCAAACTCCCTTAGTTTCTGTTTGTTTGTGAATATTTTATACTTACCTTAATTTTTGAAGGACAATTTTGCTGTATAAAGAATTCTTGGCTGGCAGTTTTTCTCCTTCAGTATCCTAATTGTATCATACCATTGTCTTCTCACCTCCATGGTTTCTGAAGAGAAATCCACACTAAGTCTTCCTAGGTGTCCCTTGTATGTGATGGTTTGTTTCTCCCTTGCTGCTCTCAGAAATTTCTCTTTATCTTTAACATTTGACATTCTGAGTAGTATGTGTCTTGGAGTAGGTCCATTTGGATTTATTCTGACAGGGGTATGGTGTGCTTCTTGGACATGTAAGTTCATTTCTTTCATGAGAGTTGGGAAATTTTCAGCTATCATTTCCTCAAATACTATTTCTGCCCCTTTTCCATTCTCTTCTCCTCCTGGAATTCCCATGACATGCATATTGTTGTGTTTCGTGTTTTCATTCAACTCTCTGAGCCCCTGCTTAATTTTTTCCATTCTTTTCTCTCTCTGTTCTTTTCTTTCTTCAATTTCAGCTGTTTTGTCTTCAGTATCACTTATTCTTTCTTCTATCATTTTGAGTCTGCTGTTATATGCCTCAAATATGTTTTTCCTCTCTCCTATTTTGTCTTTCATTCCTGTGAGCTCTGTTACTTTTTCAAGATTTCAAATTCTTCTTTGTGCTCACTAAATGTCTTCTTGATGTCATTTATCTCTTTAGCTATATTGTCTTTCAATTCACTAATTTGATTTTGGAAATTTGAGCACATCTCACTATTTAGTTCTCTCAAATCCTGCATCTCTTCTGGGCCTTTGATATATTCCTTTTCTTGGGCCATGCCTTCGATTTTCTTAGTATGGCTCGTTATTTTTTGCTGTTGTCTAGGCATCTGATTAGGATGTAGTTTACTCAGATGCTCAATTTCTTTCTCTTTTGTAGGGATTTAGTAGTGGGAGGCTGTGTGTTACCACTGCTCTTAGATTCTTGGCTCAATGTGATTGTTAGGATTGTCCCTGCTACTTACTTAAACCTGGGCTCTGGAGCCAGTAATTGGTTGCTGACCTGCTTCCTTGGGGACGGAGGCTATAAAGGCCAGAAAAAGTCTGTCTTACTTAAGTTTCTCATGTGCATGTCTTTGGTCGGCCAGCAGATGGTGCTTTTTGGTAGCTCTCAGTTCAACGCTTGGTTGGAGTATATTTGTTGCAACAGAGACAGAATCAATGTGATAGAGCTTCTGGCCTAGAGGCTAAGAGCCTTGCAATTCAAACTTTCTCAGAGACAGTTCTCTAGCCTTCTCTGGCAGCCCCCTCCCTTTTCCTGGTTAGGAAATATTTCTTCTCCCTTCTGAGTCCTCAACAATCAGTCTTGGTTAGTAGAGAAGGAGATTAGGAGTGTCGTATATCTTTAGTCCCTTGGCCGGCTCCCAGGGCAAACCATGGTGTGGTCCCACCTGGCCTGGAAGGGCTAGTGGAACACAGCAGACCAAATTTCTGTGGGTCAGATGCTGAGTCAGCCTTAGGCTGTGTTCCTCTCTCACCTTTCCTGGGGTGGTGGATTCCTGGTGACCCCTTTGTCTGCTGCCATAGGCCCAGAAGCCTGAGAATTCTAAGGTGTCTTTAGTGTGGGGGAGGGTGCCAGCAGCAGCCACTGGTTTCAACTCACAGTTCTGTTGTTGTGATTCCCGTCCTTTGTCCTTTTCTCCTCTGGGTGGTATGCAGTGTTTGCCTGGTGCCCTAAACCCTAGAAGATCTTTTTCCAGGCTCAACAACCTCTTAAAATACCTCCTTTTTTGGGGATAGTTACCATGTTAGGTGCCAGGCCCTGCTATTGGGTCCTTTACATTAACGAACTCATTTATAGTCTTATAACAACCCTGTGCATTATCAATATTCCCTTTTCAGATTAGGAAACTGAGGCATAGAGAGGTTAGGTAACTTTCCTGAGATTACACAGCCTATAAGCAGTTGAACTAGGATTCAAACCATATTAGTAAGTTTCAGAGCTGAATTCTTCTCCACCATACTACACTATCTGGCACTGAGAAGATTTATGTGTGTAGGCTCTCTTAGCTAATTCTGAAAAATGAACCTGTAATTTCATTTTCTGGGCCGATAAGAGACATTTTAGCCTGAACATTTATAATAGATTTAATCTGGGACCATGCCAGGACAGACATTTATCATGTTTCATTTAAGTAACTATTCATTAAGTGGCTGGGGAAAGGATACCACTACAAGAACAGAAGGGACCTCTAATGAGAAAAAAAGGATATAGGAAACCATGAATCTGAAATATTGGGAATGTACATTATAGAAAATTACAATATGCCCATGCTCATATTCAAATATTTAAAAAGCACTTCTTAAACATTATAACACATGTAGCAGACTAAAGCAGTTTTGAGATCAAAGAAAAGTACTCCAACAACAAAAACTGTATTTTTTAAAAAATGCAAGTCTTTCACTTGCATTTTTAAACACCATTTTGAATATTCACAAACCACAACAGTATTCTTAAAATCCTATTTGTTTTCCATATTCCCTTGCTTAGATCCTGTGGTTGCTTGCTCCCTAGAATTTCCCTCCAAATTTCTTCTGAATTTCCTTTTCTTGATCCATTTTTCTTCTTGATTCTGTATTATGAAATGCCAAAGATGGAACTTGGCATGAAAGATCATCCTCAGAGGGCAGGGAAGGGGAAGAAATTTGGGTAAGGTCAGAATCCTTTTAGTGGGCAAGGGGAAGAAGACCTCTATATATTCACAATTTTTCATTCTCCTCACAAAATTGAAAAGCAATTGTAAGCTGCCTATGGGGATCCTCAAACTGGATATTCATAAACTATAATTTTCTACAAAATCTTTTCCAATGGGATAAAGCTGTGCTTTCAAGTTCAAGAAATCAGGCAAACAAAAAAGTACATAGTTCTACATATAAAATTTCTACATATACAATTTAAGTCCAAAAATAACCTGAGAAGATATGCCAAAAATATTAGAAAGTATCCATAGTCTCTATTGAATAAATTAAACAAACTAAATTAAAGCCAGGCATATTAATGGTTAAATGACATGATAAAACAATCCAGAAAATAAGAAATTCAAATGATCAATAGTCATATGAAATTATCAATATCAGTTGTGAAAAAATGATTATGCTTAACCTCTTAACCTATTATTAGTTGAGATTTTCAAAAGGAGAATGGCCAATGTGGTAATATGGGGACTAACACTACTTATCAAAGTTCAAATTTTTTCCCCACTTCCTGAAAAACAATTTGGAATTTATATCAAAAGTCCAAAAGTCATATTTTAGGAACTTATCATAAGAAAATAATTAGAGATGTAGACAACAAATTAAAATCAAAGACATTCCTCAGGGTGTTATTTAAAGTAGAGAAAAAAATTAAACCAAATATCCTATTGACTAGTTATTGGCTGAAGCCAAATCCATGCATGGGTGGTAGAAACGTGTCAACTAAAATATTTGGCATGCCAATTATCCATGGCATGTTAAAACTCTCCCACTGGTAGCTTTAAGCAACTTGAGGGTGGGGATAATATCTCATTCCTCTAAGTGTTTCAGTACTGACAGAGGGCATGGCACATACTGGGTAAGGAATACATGTTGAATGAATGAATAGATGAAACCCAGAACTGCTCAAATTATAAAAAAACACTTCTGTAGGTGTCTCCCTGTCACAAATCAGTATTGAAACTTTTTCTGGCTTATCCAACAAACCTATTACACTTGGAGACACGCTCTCACCAATCAGGTATAATTCACATAACTTTTGTAACAAGAGAAAGTGTACTTTTTTTGTTTGTTTGTTTGTTTGAGGTACTGGGGGCCAGGGATTGAATCCAGGACCTAGTATTTGGGAAGCCAGTGCACAACCACTGAGCCACATCGGCTTCCCTGAGCTGCTTTTTTATCGTTTGTTTTGCTTGTTGTTTTTGCTTTTTCAGGAGGTACGGGGAACCGAACCTGGGACTCCCATGTAGGAGGCAGGTGCTTGACTGCTTGAGCCACATCTGCTCTCCTGAAAGTATGCATTTTAACGTGCTTTTAAAATAAGTGTCTTGATACAGACTACATGAATTTTCATGAGTTATATCCATGCCTACCCTTTCTATCCCTATGAAAAAGGCAGAATTTGATTGCAAATAATGTGGCTCTTTTTGACCTACCATAAACCCACATCCTGATGTATTAAAGAAAACAACACATTTGGTATAGCACATGTGATTTCTCCCTGTTATATTTGGGTCTAAAGATACCCCTCATTACAGTAAGGAAGGTAGTAATTTTGTTGAAGATCAATCCCTTTGTGGTACTGCAATCAGGTAAGTGGCCTTTCTACCACTGACCATATCAAGAGTTCATCAAGCCCCAATGAAACTTTGCTAAGTTATTTTATAGACTACTTAGATTTTTTCCATTAGTAGGATAAAGGGACTATAATGCAATATGATTGATGATTTTCAAGTGGGCATAATACAAGAAAACGTATTTTTGCATACACAATTTAACTTATAAGAGAGGTACAATTAAAGGTGAGGTGGGGTGGGGAAATAAAACTTACCAGAGAAAAGGCCATCTAGGCTGACTTGAAGGATGTGTGTAGGAGGTGTGGGTGTGTTTGTGTGTATGTGTGTGTAACAGGATGAGTAGGACACAAGAAAATGGGGTCTTTTAAGATCCCATTGAGTTCATTTCAGCCTTTATAGCCCTGCTTCACATGTGGGTGTCCCTGATTTTGCCTGTAGAGGAGGAAGGAATGAGGATTTGTTTGACTTTATGTGGTATGTATTTTAAGTGAAGGCTAACTCAGTCATAGCAAGTCTCAATTCCTGATGCCATATGACCAAATGCAACACATGTAGTCTTTAAATAGTCCCCCAATTAAAAGTCTTTGGTTCCTTAATAGACAAATGCCAGCGCCCCACTTATCTCTGTTGGAGCTCATGAGAAGATCCTCTTCTACTGTCTTTCCTCTTGGAGAGTGGCCCTCTCTGAACCACTCCCTTGTGCCTTCTGTTAGAGTGTCAGCAACATGTGGTCCCAATGGGCTGACCTTGCCCTCCTTCACACTGTTACCTCTCCTTAAAAGCAGGCACTTTATTACAATGCATGCCAAGCCAGAGCCCATGTGCTCATCAGCACAAGATAAGCTAAGCTATTTTATTTTGGTCCTGGGAGATTTTTCAAAATCATTTTGCTTCACTCACTGTATTTGCAGTGTAAATCAAATGTGGAATGATTACCACTCCCTTCCTACTATGTTTTGACTTCTTTTATTTGTAAAATGATATATAAATACATATGCATATATGTGCATTTGTTTACATAAATGTTATTTGTTATATATATATATACATTTTTTAAAGGTGCCTAGATTATCCAAATATTACTCAGAAACTACAGGGATTCCCATGCTCCCCACTGCCCACACCCCCAACAACACCCCACACAACCATTCCCCACCCGTGTGGTACATGTTTTGACTTCTTTGTTAGTTGTTTTTCTTGTTGTTGTTAGGAAAATGGATTGCTACATTAAAAGTTAGCTGTATGGGGAAGCAAATGTGGCTCAAGCTGTTGAACTCCCGTCTCTCACATGGGAGGTCCCAGGTTTGGTTCCCGGTGCCTCTTGAAAAAACAAAACCAAAC